>RJWK010023444.1:0-29099 GCA_004363435.1 Platanista minor
AGAAATCAGTGAACTTACTAAACATATAGAAATGTTTCCATGAGAATTTTTATGTAAAAGTTGTACTGTATGCAAAACTTATACATAGAAATAGTAGACTTTTCAAATCCATTTAATCTGCAAAAGGACTATTTCTCAAATAGGTAGGAAGCTCTGTTTCTAGAACCATTTTGAAAGCATCATTTCAAATGGACCTGCTCGTTTGGATCCTATTGTTTCTCAGGTGGTACGAGATAATTATGGGCAATCCCTGCATCTAACAGCGCCGGAGCCAGCCTTGCCTTTCCTAAATTCAACAAGCTTGTCACACCTTCCGTGTCTGACCAGGCCCAGTGCCGGGATGAAAGTCAGATCCCACGGGACCCTGCAAGCCTGGGGAAGCAGCACCCGCGGAGACCCCTGGCGGCCTCTCTCGGGCTCGCCTTCTATCTGCCCGTGTCCGGATCCCTGGCCAGGAGCTTCCCCACCACCCGCAGCTCTTCTCACCAGTCCCCACGTCTGAGCAAAGCTGGAAACACCACGTAACGCATTTTCCGGCTCAGGGGTGAGTGTCTCCCCTAAGACCCTCTTCTCGCTTTGCTCAGTTCATGGCAAACAGACTAGTTTAGAACCACTGGCAACAAGGAAACGGGTATGGGAATGATTTAGTCACATTTTTAGGAGGGAAGCAACAGTTTCTAACAGTTTAACTGTGCGGACCCTCCTTAAAAAACAAGTACGCAGGGCTTCCCCGGTGGCGCAGTGGTTGAGAGTCCGTCTGCCGATGCAGGGGACGGGGGTTCGTTGCCCCGGTCCGGGAAGATCCCACGTGCCGCGGAGCGGCTGGGCCCGTGAGCCGTGGCCCCTGAGCCTGCGCGTCCGGAGCCTGTGCTCCGCATATGCATAAGGACCCCAAATCATGGAAGTATAAACATTTGTTCGAATGAGACACCCTTTCTCCTTAAACTTCCATTACGACGCCAAAATATTACACATGAAACGGATAAAAATCCTAAGAAAAACTCAAAGGTAAAATCTGTACACATCATAGTTCAAAGGACATATTTACATGCATACGGGTATGAAGATTCTCCATGTAAAGACCGCAAATAAGAGAAAGGAACTCGAAGCACTTACTGCTGTGGACGGCGTGTGTGGACGTGAACTGGAGCGAGACCTTGGTGCTCTTGAGGCGCGTCTGGCCCCAGTAGGTGACAGCCTGCAGCTCTACTGTGTAGTCGCAGTCGGGCTGCAGTGGCTCCAGGGTCACAGAATTCTGAGACTGCAGGTGGAGGGAACACACACAGACTCCGTTACAAGGCTCCCTGCCTCTCAGCTTCCCTGCACAGCTGCTGTGTCCTCGTGAAGCACACGAGCTCCTCTCTGATGTCTGCCCGGACTATCTAAGACCACAAATCGTTCTACATCTTAGCATCTGAAAATCCACTTTTACCGTGGATCAAAATAAATGTCATACAAAACGCACAAACACTGTTTTTTGAAATTGTATTCCTAATCCCATTACTGGATGCTTTCCAGTAGCAAGAAAATGAATAATCCTGTCCCCTCACTCCTTACTAGATACCACCTTACAGAGAGAAGAGAGCTGTAAAGGCTCGTGTTAGCACACACCTGGAAAGATTATGAATTGGCATTCCCTGTATTTCTCTGATCTTATCCTAAATCTTCTATGGGTAAAGTTCCATCAAAAGTTGTAAGAAAGATCAACCTGACAAAATGCTTAAAGCACTTTTTTATGGCTTGTAGGTATAATAATAAACTCCCTTACAAGTACTCGGAATTAAGAGAAATAAAAGATTGTTGTCTTAGAATTCAAACGTTCATCAAAATGTAGTACAGGTGATATCACATGGCCCTAAATGGTCTAATTGGTGGTATGAACATCTATGAAGGGAAAAATGTGTCCATCACTAATGCGACACCAGACCCCAGGCAGCCAGTAAGTAGCACGTGCTCTCCGCAAAGAGTAGGCCAGTTGTAAGCGTGCAACGTGCTACGTGACGGTATCGTCATCTGAACTTGTCAGATACTGAATCGCATAAGCCAGTCCCTTGTTTAGATACCACAATGACCTGTCGGAATTCTCCGCATCATTTTGGGTCACGTGAGATCTCTTTTCAGGGAGGGAACGTGATTTCCGTGGGCATTTCAGAACCCTGAGCACAACGCTCCCCGTAAATTAACAGATGGCACCCTTACACGATTCAGGCTTTTGAGGGATCAGTTATCAGAACTCGGCCACCTTCCAGCAGGTCGGCTCTGGACGGCTGAAAGGACTGCACTTCCAGAAGTGGAGGCTGAGAGGCAGGCCCCGGGCCGTGGTCCCTGTTCCCAGGTGAGGCTGGGCCGCCTCTCAGCCACACCCACTGTGGTATTAACCGTGCCTCTTCGTGTGCCCTTTCTGCCTTTTACCTACAGTATGTCTACGAACTACCAATTCCCAATGTTTTTTTTAGTTAGGGTTTCTTGTTATGTTCTGTATCACTCTTCCGAAACTATTATCTTCAAACCAGTAGAATAAAATTCACTTTTGAAAGAGCATCTCCTTGAAAATCCCCACTCCTCTTACTTTTCACGGATATTAGCATGGACTCTTAGGAAATGAAAAGACATTGATCCCCAAGAAGAAAATGTCACAGTTTCTCATGTTCTGCCGGATGTTTCCAGTTGCTGATCCTAATTCTCAGTTGGTCAAATTTTAATACTGAGAACTTTACTGAGTCGCATGACCTACAGCCTGCCTCTTGTGGATCCCAAAAAACACGTCACTCGTTAAGATAGTGACCTGTGATTAAGGCTACTCTGGGCCTGTTAACGATTATAATTAAATTCACAGTTCATTTTTTATTTATCTGATTGACAAATACTGGAAATAAATTGCAAACTTCCCTACTAATCCTTGATGCTGTTTGGTTGTTAAGGGCATGTCAGGGGCAGGGGGCTGTCAGCGTTTCATCACATCACTTTTTTGCTTTCCATCCCTGTGATTTCACAACTTTATCTCTTTCAGCACTTTCTGTGAGATAAGCACACATCACCAATGGTCACTTGGTGCAAAGTCCTACAAAATAAAAGCTGGAACTGTTAGAAAGTTTCTTGAAAATAAAACCAAAACAGTATCACAGCTAAATATCAGTGATATGGACCTGTGGAGACATGTTTTAGAATTCTCAATGGCACAGATATTGGAATCTTCAGTGCCAAAAAAAAAAAAAAAAAAAAGTCTTGGTGTCGAAAGCACTTTCAAACATTTATTTATTTACGGAATTCAATGTTATGAATTAGGGGAAAAGGTGTTAAGTTTTATAACAACAAGATAAAGGAATGTGTACTAAAAGGACACCGAACACTCATTTTTATGCATTAAGCGTTTCATATGATGCAAAACGTTCAGTGTTATAGAGATCTCATTGCATAAAACGGTTCAGTGAAGATTTTATTTCTTGGCATGTGGAAAATAAGCCATTCCAAGTTATTTTAGTCAATAAGAAAAGTATATTGTCAAACATGCATTTTCTAAACTGTTTGCTGCCGCACTGATTAGATTATAGGTGGGAGCACCTGACAAGACACAACAGATAAAGCCATGAACGTTTACTCTTCAGTTTGCAAGGATCTCTTTAGAAAAAAAAGAGACCTAAGTGTCAAGGACATTTTGAATTGCCTCGTTTTCAATGGCTAGACAGCGAAGATGGAGACATTTTTGTTCCTCTGATATCCAGAGTGGTGCCAGCCATTTGGATATGAGGAAGTCAACAGACTAAATTCAACTGTTGTCACCTAAAATGTGCACGGCTAACCGTCTGGCGTGGTCCTGTTTTCTGAACTTCCTCGCTCAAAGGGGAGGGATGGGAACCTGTCCTTCATCCAGCCCTCTTTGTGGCTCAGCAGAGGCCACTCTCAGACCAGGTGCCTGAGTTGCGACACCACCGCGAGGACATGGGCCTCTTCCCCCTAGTTCTCACTCACCCCACCCGTGGTCTTTCTCCTCTTCTTCTTCGTTGGCACAAGTGACTTGCCGCTGACCGTCCAGCTCCAGAACACTTTGTAGTGATGCACTGGGATGTCCGGTTCCTCGGGGAGATCCCAAACGATCGTCACGGTCACGCTTCCGTCACTGTTGATGGTGGAGTTTGCAAGCCGGAGGTTGGCTGGGGCCGGTGGTGCAGATGGATCTGAAATCCCAGGAGAAAGACACAAGGGCCCAGGATGACCACAAAAGCATCGCCTCTGCACATGTAACGACTACAGGGTCGATGCAGGAAGACTGCCCTTGATGTGGAGCATAGCTGAAGACAAGCACTCAGGAAGATCCCCTTCTTAAGCCTCAAATTGAAATCCAGCCTATAGAACAGCAAGATCGGTGTGTTTGGGCCATATGTGTAATCTGGGCATTTCCATACCACTACAACCCCGCCAAATTTTCATTGTACTGAATTTGATAAAGTTCTGTCACACATGGTCAAATTCCATTTAGGTTGGGTGGCATTAAATAGGTCAGCAAAGTTGAAATGCCTTTGAAAATTCTGAAAAGACAAGACAGAAATCTAGGACCAGCTCATTCGAGTAACTGTTTTCATCTGAGCGGTCCTGGAGCTTTAGATCCTTGAATCAAAAGTTAAGAGTGACATGTAAACATCAGCAAAAACAAACCGTTTTATTGTTTTTTAGTCCACATTACAAAGTGGATGACAGACGGGGCAACATGTTTATAATTTTCACCATTTCTAGTTTGTCGCATAAGCCAAAACCGTCTCAGCTGTCAAGAGAGAGATTAGGTTCTGGAATGATTTCTCTACAAACCTCCATTTGAAATATACGTATGAAGATGACTAAGTACACGTAAGGCTGAGGGTCTCTGCTTCATTTTTTTGCTGCAAATTGAGCAAGTATAGATGCCGCTCCCCACCAATGATTTACAGGTGGCTTGGTCTGAAGACGCCTGCCCGGGAAGATGCTGTCAATAATTCTAATTCTAATACCATCTGCGTCAGAGGGGCAAAGAAGCTATACCTAAGTCCATGTGAATGAAGAACACTGGGGGAAAATACCCACGTTTTTTTGCTCTTGGGATGGTTTGTGTTTCGGGGATGATGGAAGCCTGAATTAGTTTTTAAGAATCGGTTGCTTTTCTGTAAGACAGATAAGTTTTGGAGGTGTGGTGGGCTGTGTCATTTTTAAAAGCTTTGTAGTTGCTTTCCTAGGCTCGTGGCTCATCCAAAGCACATCACCTGACAGGCTCGACCAGGGTGGTTCTCAAACAGGCACCATGAGGAACCCCGTGGGAGCGCCCAAGACTTATACTGAGGTACGCTGATTCAGAGAGTGCAGGTGTGGCCCATCGATAGAGTCACGTTAAATATATATTCACGTTTTACGTAAAGCAGCCACGTTCCTCTGAAGTAGGTGATCCACAGGTCAGAAGCTGAGCAGTCCTGCACCTGGTGGTGGCCGAGCAAAGGTGTAAAGAGCCCTTGGCTCCCGCGGGGAGGGAGGTGTGCTGGGTGCGTCCTGTTATCACGGGCTCAGGAAGCACGGCCTTCCTCGCTCTGCTGGTTCTGCAGGGCCCCTGGGAGCCCCACTCTGGTCATCCCCACGGAGGCGCCACACGTCTCACTGCTTTCACCCTCCATCGTGGTCTCCGCCTGCCTCCGCTCCCCACTGGCTGTCCCTCTGGTCCCTTGTCCCTCCTCAGCCTCCCCCTCCTGACCTCCCCATCTCACCGTCCCTAAGCAGGGGGGCATCCGGCCTCTGAACTCGGGGGCCTCTTGGCATCTATACCCAGTCTCTAGAGATCTCACCAGTCACAGCTTTGAAAAGTCTTTGTGCTGGTAACTCTCCAAGGTATGGCTTCAACGCGAGACTTTGCCCCTGAACTTGGATTCAAGTACTAAAGGGTCTTTGCATCGGCTACCCTTGGAGTTCTCAGAGGCAGCTGGAAAGGAACGTGCCCAAGACCAACGTCCCTGTCCCTCCCCAGCCCCTGCTGCCCACCCCAGACACCCCATCTCAGGAGACACAAATCCCTCTTTCCTGCTGCTCCCGCCCCACACACCTCGAGGCCGTATACCTCTGCTTTCATGCCTTGAGCTACAGCAGTGCCTTCAAAAACCGATCTGGAATCTTACCGTTTCCACCAGAATAACCACAGCGCGCGCCAAGCCTTTGTTCTCTCTCCCTGACGACGGCAAAGCCCTCCGAGCCTTTCGCAGTACGGCAGCTGGTGGTTCTTTACGACACAGGCTGAGCCTCCTCAGCTTGGAAGCTCTCGATGGCCTCCAGTCTCACTTAGAGTCAAAGTGCTGGCAGCCTCCCCAAAGTCCTGTGCATTCTTACCCCACACAACCTCCCAAACCTCCTCTTCTGTCCCCCCACCCGCCTCCGCGAGCCTGCGGCTCTGGCCACACTGGTTCCCATCTGAGTACGTGGAGATGAAAACCAGGAGCTCCTGAAGCTTTTCCACCGGTTTAGCCTTAAACGCCTCCCTCCCTACCCGCCCCCCGCCCCGAGAGTCTTTACCTACTGCAGGTCGACCAGATGTCACCCTATTCAGAACAGTTACGTGTGCTTTCCTCCGCGCACCAGCAGCATGTCACCGTGATTTTCTCCTGCTTTGGTATTCTCCAAGGCCCGTACGACCAACCTCCGCGGGATGATTCAATCCCTAACCTACAACAGGTTACTGCAGACCTGTCTTACAGAAAGCTGGTTGGCAGGCTCATCATCACTTCAAAGCAAGAGAAAAATTACAATGTGTAAAGATAGTTACAGCCGTTCATGTTTTCAGTGATGCACCTGGATGTCTATACGCTGAAAATAAGTAGTTATGTGAATTTTCCAGAGAGTCTCGGTTCACAGGAAAAGCTCAAAATCACCTCCTCCTCTAAGGAAATTCCAGGCTCAAGGAAGGCGCTAGTATTAGGTAGTTCATCATTTCCTTCACCCACTTCATTCACGATATCATTTCTTAACTGCCCTGGCAAAATTTCTCATGCCTTAGAGTCGATCATAACTAATTCAGAATAACATCATCTAGTTTATGAAACACGATAAAATATGAAACGACATAATTTATGACAATGGCATTAGGAAGTAGTGCTTTCAAATAAATGAATTAGTAATATTTTCTTAAAAGTAAGGCCCATTTGAGTACTCACAATACCCAGGTGGGGTACTCCCATTACCAACATGAGACACCCCCAAATAACCACTTTTTTTTTTCTCTTTCTCCCCCCAGATAACCACTTTTTAAAATTTTGAAGCCAAAGGGGAATAGCAGAGGTTATCTGTTTATCGCCCCCAGTTATCCGCTGTAAACGAGCTACTCATTTATCTGTCTAGTCACTGAAGACTTCAGATGAGAGAGTCTGTCCTGTTTGTCTAATCTGAAGGATTTCATTCAGGCCCAACAAATTCCCAGATTGCTGGCATTCACTGCCTTATGAAATGGTTCCCTACGGTGTGAAATCAAGTATATTCACTTTGTTGAAATACACAAAATCTTTTCTTTCAGTTTACATTACGTTTTAATTCTATTAAAACATTGAAATGCAGTCGGAAGCTTGTGGGAAAAACGATATGCATATAGCAACTCCACATTATGATGAAGCCCTAAGGGATTTTATAATTTATTTATATGACCTCTAAAAAAAAAAAAAAAAAAAAAAAAAAACTGGTAAGGATCTTAAGGGTTGGATAGGTAAAGTGACCTGCCCGAGGTCATTCACGTAACTGGTGGCAGAGCCAGGTGGGAGAATGACAATGAGGGGAGAAAGAGGGGTTTGAGGCCACATCTCTACATCTGTTATGTGTCATCAACATCATCATCACCATCATCACAACGATGGGCCACTGCCTCTACAGAAAGTCAACATGTGAAGCCCTTTGCTGGGGAAGGTGCCCATTATAGTCTAGCACAGGGATTGAAAGCCTTTTTCTGTAAAGGGGCAGACGGTGACTATCAAGGCTCTGCAGAGCAGACAGTCTCTGTTGCAACTAATCCACTCTGCTGTTGTAGCTTGAAAGGAGCTGCAGATAGCATGGAAACAAATGAGCACGGCTCTGCGCTAGTGAAACGCTATCTGCAGAAACAGGCGGCAGGCCAGATGTGGACCACAGGCCATGGACTGTCAACCCCTGAGCTAGAGTCTTTACAAATCCAAAGCAATGACCACTTAGTCTCTTGGAACTGGACGTAAGCACAGCTTATTTCCCATTTTATAGGCATATGGTTGTACTTTGCTTTTTTAATGCTGGCATTTTGTTCCCGTTTTGCAGATGAGGAAACTGAGGATCAGGGAGTTTAATTCACTAGTTCAAGAGTGTAGGGGGAGAAGGTCAGAGGCACAGCACAAGACCAGAGCGCCCCTGACCCCTCCCTCTGAAGCTTAAATGAGAGCATTTCTCCCCCATCTGACTCCTCTTTCTGCTTCATCCACTCCCTCTTTGCAACCTTCCCAATTATCTGCAGAAACACAACTCACAAAGCAGACAGCGAGTACACTTTCAAAGATAAATGTAATAGGAAGCCCGTATTTGCTCCTTTTACAGTTTGCATGATTTCCAGGGCAAAGATATATTCAACGTTTAGCAGGAATAACCAACTTCAGCCTTGGAGAAAAGCAGTTCCTTTTATTAACGATCATATGTAGTGCTTTTGGCAAAGGAAGATGGAACTTGTAGGTTCCAGCAGATAGATTTACGGTTTCATCTCTGAACCTTTTGTGACAAAGTAACAGGCACGGTGGAACAGCTTTACGCCCTACGATGGGTAAAGTGCCAAATGAAATCACTTGTCACCCCTGGAGAAAGGCAGGCCTATTATCACACTGATGTGAACTCTCATGGGAAAGGAACCCTTCCTGCCGTCCCAGGAGAAAGCCCATCACTTATTGTGAGGCAGGCGCCTCCACGTGTCCAGACGATCCTGTTGGTTAAACACGGAGACCCGGCCGCGCGTGTTAGCGCAACAGCAGAGTGGGGTGCAAGTGGCAGTAAAGAGAGAGACCTTTAGGTGGTCATACTCAGTGAAGTAAGTCAGACAGAGGAAAGCAAACATCATATGATACCACTTACACGTGGAATCGAAAATGTGGCACAAATGAGTCCATCGACAAAACAGAGACAGACTCACAGACACAAAACAGAGACAGACTCACAGACAGAAAACAAACTTATGGGTACCAAAGGGGAAAGGCGGTGGGGGGGGGTGGGGGGTGGGATAAATCAGGAGCTTGGAACTAGCAGATACACACTACTATACATAAAATAGATACACAGCAGGACCTACTGTGCAGCACAGGGAGATAAACTCAGTATCTTGTAATGACCTACAAGAGAAAATAATCTGAAAACATATATGCTTATAACTGAATCACTTTGCTGTACCCCCGAAGCTAACACAGTATTGTAAATCAACTACACTCCAGTACAAAAAGAGAGAGCTTTATAAACACGCAATCATGAACGAATATATATGTACGTATTTATACACAGACGCAGAGAGAGGAACAAGATATGCTTTAAGAGCATGAACATTAATTTTATTACTTATTTCATTTCCTCAAAGGATGTCCAGGGAACAGACTTCCCATTTGAAATGCATCAGAGGACTGCCTCTTAGGTGTGGGGCGGTGATCAAGGGCAGTTAGGTTTTTAAAGCAGTGATATAACCAGTCACACGTTCTCCAGCTAATTAGTAGGTTAGTTCTGATATTTAAACTGTTTTTTTCTTTCCAGATACAGCAGTTGGAATGATTTTACTTCCCTCGTTAACCAAAAAAAAAGAAAAAAGAAAGAAAGGAAAGAAAGGAAAGGAAAGGAAGGGAAGAAAGAAAGAAAGAAAGAAGAAAGAAAGGAAGGAAGGAAGAAAGAAGGAAGGAAGAAAGAAGAAAGGAAGAAAGAAGAAAGAAAGAAAGAAGAAAGAAAGAAAGAAAGGAAGGAAGAAAGAAAGACGATCCCCCTGCAGTGTCTAGACACACAACAACTTAGGGAAGCTGCAGAAGCTGCACAGCAGGCGAATTTCCAGCTATTCAATAGTTTCTGGACATGTGCTCAGCACAGTGTTGTCCAGTGGAAATGGCACACGGAGCAGCTGCGTAGAAAGCCGTGGGCCCCCGTGGAGCAGCAGGGAACGTTATGACCACAGTGGAGTCTGTTCTCGCTGTCCTAACACTCTGTAATGTACGCGTGGAATAACATCCCGTGTGATACTTGTACGCTGTGGAAACAATGTTGTCTGCTTTTCTTCTCCTTTTTAATGTATCCTGTACACATGGGGAGATAAGGGGGAAAAGATGGATGGAAAACTGAATTTGGAAGGAAGTGAATATAATAACTGTATTATGTACATTAGAAGACGTATTAGGTTAATGACAAAGGAAGGTGGATTTTTAAATTTTTCTTTATAAGATCTCTTAAAAAGCACATTAATTCAGTGTTAAATGGATACTGACTCATCTCAAACATCCAAACAAATGTTTGCCTGCTTTTGGCAACACGCAAAAAAATGAATCTGGGTCTCGCTTAATGTAATGCACAAAACTGTCCTGTCTTCCTGCTTTCACTGCTGCTGTCGACACACAGAAGTCTCTGTAGCCCTTTATTTCCCCAATTCAGTCCACTTGTAAGCAGTCACTTGCAACAGGAAGTAGTACTAGTAACGTATATTTCCAGTACCAAGCACGCGGTACATGCACATCTTTTGCCCTGTCCATAAATATCAACATGATCGAGAAAATGTTAAAGACCAGGGTATACCAAAGTATGTTTTCTGCTGGCAAGAGCGTCACTCTAAATTGATGCCTGCCGCTTTGGGGCGCTCTGTGGGTTAGCAGTCAGGGGGCTTCTTCGTCAAAGAAGCGGACGACAGTGTGAAACGGATCTGACGCTGGGAAGGGTGACGGCAGATTGGGGAGGGAAGAAAGCAAGCCTGGAAAGGCCTGTCTGTCTCCACTTACTATTACGTCTGTCCCACATTCAGGAACACGGGGGCTCCTTTCACGATCTCACCGAATTGCGCCCGTCAAGCTCTTCATATCTTTGTCTTAAGCCATAATTCAAAATACATTAGACACGTCTGTAACGGGAATCTTGCAGACACTGAGTAAACCAAGAGGGAGACAGCAGACGCCCTCGGGGTGCCACCCCTGTCCCCTGTCCTGGGCTATTTCAGGGCACGTCCGCTCAGCTTGTAAACGCCCACGCCTCTGTCTGCACCCAGAGCAGCCTCCGTGCGTGTGTGCAGGACACAGACGCCCGGGAGCAGCCCGCCTGCAATGCCCCAGTTCCCCAGAGGGCGAAGGGTTGCCCACAGTGGCAACTAGCGTGAGAACGCGCCTCTGTGTTCCGCCTTCCTCTCCCGGTCACCTTCCCCTCTCAGCCCCGCCCCTGCCCATTCAGTGTCCTGGATCCTTTCCTCTGTAAACCGCTTCCATGCGGAGCCTTAACTTGCATGGGCGTCTGGGGATCATGTCCCTGGCAGGTCATCTCCCGCGTCAGGAGTCCCACGTGCAAACGCCCCTGTGATTCCACACGTATCTACACCTGTCTCCCGATGCTTCCTAGGGTTCACTCCCCACGCCACGGGATGGAAAAGTTTCCAAGACCCTAGGGTCTGGCAGGCTTGGTGCCCAGAAAAGCGAGCGCTTCATCCCAGGAGTAGCCTAGGAAGGCAATTCACCGTGTGGAAGGGTTATCATTTCCTTTTTCTCCATTAAGAGACAAAAAGTAGAAAGGGACGTTATACATTGGTCTATTAAATTATCTGTAATTTTAGTTTTTAAGGTTGTAGCCAACTTTCCTTCTCAAGTACCAGGGAGAAAGACAGTATAGAGCATTTAAATAAGTAAATACAGAAATCACCTCAACCTTGGGGATGGCTGGGCGGGGGGGGGGGGGGGGGGGGGGGGGGGGGGGGGGGGGGGGGGGGGGGGGGGGGGGGGGGGGAGGGGGGGGATTGGCAGGGGTTAGCAATAAAAATATCCAGAAACGGTATTCACCTGGAAAAGAAAAAGCCTGAAACTGACTTACCAACCTATGAACAACTCAGAATTTTCTTACAGAAAATAGGTATTCTAAGGGGTTAGGATTAAGTTATAGGGAGTAAATACAGAAATCACCTCAACCTTGGGGACAGGGGTGCTGGCAGGGGTTAGCAATAAAAATATCCAGAAACGGTATTCACCTGGAAAAGAAGAAGCCTGAAACTGACTTACCAACCTATGAACAACTCAGAATTTTCTTACAGAAAAGAGGTATCCTACAGGGGTTAGGATTAAGTTATAGGGAGATATATAAGAGTTAAAGGGAAATTAACCGAGTAACCAATCTAGTCGGGCAAACCACAGACTAGTAATTTTGTATTCACAAGTAACCCTAAAGAAGAGAAAAGACAAGAATTTTGGCTTTTCTGTGAGAATCAGGACGAATACCAGGCAGCAGGCCTAAACTAAATGACGCCCATTTTACCAAGTTTTTTTTTATCGTCCTGTTTAATTTTGCTTTTATTTTCAGAGGTGTTCGTGGACGATGGAAAAGATCCTTGCCCCTTCCCTCGACCCAGCCTTAAATGCTCAAGTCTGGTCCCATATCCAAATTCAAATGCACTAGAAAACTGCCTACCCTCTACACAGACAATTATTCTGGAAGCACTATTTCTTTCTTAAAGTAATTTTAAACCACTAGAAGACGTACAACTGGTACAGTGTCAGTTGGTTCTGGAGCACGGCGGGCATAAGTGGGCTTTTAATTAAATGAAAATGCACCGTTTTGGGAAGCGCTGCAGTGACCGTTAAAATGTGGTGCAATTTCCTTTTACAAGGACACATCCATCCTTCCATACGTCTCAAGGTGAGGAGCATTCCAGGCTTCAGCCCTTGTGCTCTGCAAACCAAAAACGTGTGTGCGGTGGTCGTCATAGATCCTCTGGTGGTCTCAGGGAAGATGCATCACGGAATGGGGCTGGGGGCGAGGGGATAACAGACCTGCATGACAGCTGAAGACATTGCCAGGATGCTCCACCTCGTCTCTCCCCATCTTACTCCACTGCATTTACAAATGTACAACAGTGCTTGCTGGGCAAAACGATGTAACAATCTTATTGAACTATAGTTTATATACCATACAGTTCACTCAAGTGTGCAAGCAGTGATTTCTAGTGTTTACCAAGTTGTGTGACCATCACCACCATCCATTTTAGAAGGAGTCCACTACCCCATTAAGATCCTCCCTGCTCTGCCGGGAAAATTTCCAGGTAGAAGCAAACTTATTTTTGTGTCTTCAGCTTCTCCTTTGATTACTCGTGTTTCCAGCATGTCCAGGGTCCTTCACCCGGGTACGTCCACCCCTGAGAAAAGCCCGTGTGCAGGCAAGGCCCTAAAACACAGCAGTCATACTGGCTGGGCAAGGATTTCTCCTCTTCTGGAAATATGTGCATCCCCAAAGGAAGAAAAGAGTCTTCCCCCGAAACACCCTCCTGTCTCAGTCATCTCTGTTTTGGTCACAGGCAACACCAATCTCTCAGCAGTTCCTGACCGAAGACCCTGGAGTCAATTTCCTACAGGCCACGGGGTAAATCCCCAAAGCCTACCAGAGTCACCTTTCCACGTGTGCTCCCCGGCCAGCTGACTTCTGCCTCTGTCCAAGTTCCTGTCACCTTTCGTTACCGCTGTTGCATCGCTGGTTTGCGGTACTTTTTAGATCCACATATAGGCGACAACATACAGCACTCGTCTTCCTCTGTCTGACTGTCTTCACTCAGCGCAGTGTCCTCCAGGCTACCATCATCTCTGAGCAGGCACACTGACTGCCCCGGCGCTCCGTACCATGACCCTGGAGACCCAGCCCATCCAGCCCCTCCCCTCCTTTCAGTCTGCACCCTTCTCTGCTCCAGCCTCAGGCTCCACCCCCGGGAACCGGAAGGCTCTTCCTTCGGAGGGTGCAAGGCCAGCCTTTCACTCCTTCATACAGCATCTCTTCTGCGGCCGCCCTCCCTGAAACAGTAAAACACAAAAACACCCCCTTCCCCACAGCTCCTGTGTCTAATTCTTTATTTTTCGCACTGTCAGTTATCACTCTCTCCCCTAGTATATGAGAGCATTTTACGTATTAATCTTGTTTACTCTTTCCTCTCACCCCCAATTAGAGTGAATCCGTGTGTGTGTGTGTGTGTGTGTGTGTGTGTGTGTGTGTGTGTGGCTTTCCACAAGAGCAGACATTTTTGTCTCTTACTTGTTACCTCAGTGCCTAGCACAGTGCCTGACACAGAGCAGGTGCTCAACAAACATTTGTTTAATAAAAAAGGGAAAGAAACGTGAGTGATAGAACGAGACCCCTGAACACTTTATTTCTACCTTAAAGTTCTCCCAGTAAGGCAGGGAGGCTCCTGGAGGATTCTAAAACTGTATAAAGGATACTTGCACGACTTTATGGTAAATACTAAAAATCACTGGCTAACACAGTTAAGATGAGTGAATTTTATGCTATGTAAATTATATTTCAATAAGGCTGTTAAAAGTTATTTTCCCAGTAAGACACATTTCTACGCTTGATGAGAGCTGACTATAAGACACATTCCTACGCTGGATGAGAAGTGACTAAGGGGAGGGAAGACGGGGTACCACCTTGTAAATGGTGACGTATCCTTAGCCATATCCTGGAGGAAATGCTTTCAACTGTTTAGTGGGTCTATTATATTCCCATCATTCTGTGCTGCATCTTCAGTGGAAACAGTAGAAGCTGCCATAAATTCTGGGCACATATTTTTGGTTTCAGAGGTGCAAGAACTGAAGTCTGGAATGCTGAATGTTGGGCACATTTGTAAAACCAAGAAGCAGAACAATCTAATGGTGACTGCAAGGTTTTCTCAAAAATGGTGCACTTTCCTTCAACAAAAGCCTGTTTAAATTTGAGGGATGCCGCTCTAATTCTAGACATATACGGTCCTCAGACATGTGGGAAGGGCTGGGACAGCACGGCCTTGCTCCTTCCCCAGAATGGATGCCTCCTTGCTGGTTGGCGGCCAGCGGGCCGGCCCTGGGGACTGTCACAGGGCCTCTGCCCAGACCCCGTCCGACTCTGAAAGGGATTCCACCTCTGTCTGCAGAGGCTGGGAGCTGCTCTGCCTCACGTCTGGACATGCAGCCATGATCTGAGAGCGCCAGACCCCAATCCTGCCGGCAAGGGAGGAGATGGGAACGCACTGTGACCACAGCACGCCTGGACCGCATTTGAACTGCCAAGGTCAAGGTGAAGACTTCTCGAGCTTTGCCTCTGAACCCACTGTTAATTATTTATTCCCACGGCCTCTCTCAGTCCTCAGACCCCTTGGAGACAGTCCTCAGACAAGGAAGGTCTGATGTCTGTATTTCTTGTTTCATTTTTGGACCTGCTCGGTGTATTTGCCTCGGGGTTGGCGGGGGTGTGTGCGGTGCACCTTTCTTTTCTTAAAAGGACTTTTTAAAAGAAAGACTTAAAAATCTACAACATACACTGTAATAGAATTCAAGACCTAAATTGATCCGGTTGCAAGGTTTCCACTTGAGACCTATGATTATGCAGAGAAAGGTGTGGCAATATTATCTCGTGAGAAATGGACAGACTAACGGAAACATACATTTTACCCAAAATTGAACGGAAATTGCGACTTATAGCAGCCAGTTCAAACCTTCCCGTTTTGAAAGACATGACTGATGTTACCAGTCTCACATTATTCATTAATATCATAATGTATGCGTAAAATAAACTTAAACGCACTCCCTAAGAGGATAACGGCTGATGAGTAAGGGAATCACCTGACAAATCTCCATCCATGAAACTGGCCCTCCCTGACTAAAGCAGATGTATCATTAATTCAGAGCACACACAGCCATCTCAACACAACTGGAGAAATAAAGACGGAGCTATTATTAATATCCAGTCAAATGATGTCCTCCCACTATCACAGACTAAACTAACCACAAATGTAACATATAGTTAGTATTCATCGGATCCCACAGAGGTTTTAAAATAGCACTGAAGTAGGAACTGAACAAAATGATAGCCATGATAAAGCGACTCGGGAGGGATTTAAATGCTGCCTCTTATGAAACAAAAGAGATTAATTCACACTCAGTATAGCAATTGTTTCAAGGAACCTGCATAGTCTGATGTGGCAGAAACTAAACCTTTCTCTCCAAAAATTAATTGAATGGTGCTTGACTCAGAATATATTGAGAGAGCCAACGGGAAGTTGATCATGGAAAACCATGACTTCAGAGTTGAGAAAACCCCATCGCATTATCTTCTGCAGTCTCTCAGAGGTAAAAGCCCAGGGATGGTCCTAATCATAAATTCGCCGGCACCTTCCGACCCATCTGGTCCCGTTCGCTAAGCACAGCACAGCCACCTGTTGGCCAACCACACGTAAGAACTTGGGAGATGAGATGGATGTGCCCCCATGGCGAGTTGGGCATAGAGGGGCAGGCAAGCGATACTGACCTTTGGAGGAGCGGAAGTGTTTGCTGGGGGCGGTGAAGCCTCGGGTTCCGTGCACATTCACGGCTGCCACTCGGAACTGGTACCACCTGCTGGGCCGTATGTCGGTCAGTTGGACCCGCTCATCCGTGGTCTGAGGGGAAAGTGACAGAGCACAGAGATCCCCTTTATCCTGACGTGCCCATCAGGTCTGTTTTAGAAACACACGCACTCATCGGCCCATTCAACACAGCCTTGCCCTCCCACGCCCTCCTGGGTGAGGGCAGCCCATCCTGCTCAGGTACGGGAAGGCTTGTCGGGGACCAAGGAATTCCTAGGGAAGGTTCCAACTGCTTGATTCCATTCAGAGGTATTTTACCTCAAAGAGTTAAAGCTCTCTGGAAGTCAAAATCTCGTGACAAATGCTTGGGCTGTTTTAAAATCTGGTGACTAAATACAGCATTGGAGAGACTTCATCAATAAATTATACTTCTGAGTGAATAAATACATGAAGTAATCATTACAGTATAGAGAAAATGAAATCAACTTGAGTTTATAGAAGGGAAATGCCTCCTACTTGCGTGCCAAATATAATTTTGGAAGTATGCATGTGAACCCACACACTTAAATTCTGGAAGTACATTGCAACGCAAGAGTTTTTTGTTTAATTTGAGTAAATCATGTGAGATCCGCGAAGAGTCGTGTTCCTGAAGGGTGAGGTATGTTTCGTCCAATAAAAGGTCCAGAGAAGAAAACTGGACGATGGGACAGGTCCACAGGTCTTGCTGGCCCTACAGCTACGTCCCAAGATGTCAAACAACTTGAGTATCTTCCCACTGCCCTCCTCCTCATCGAACTCAGGGCAATATGCCTGCTTCCAGCAATGTCCTAGGGTAGACGTGAAACCTTGGCCTTGACTCCGAGGGATAAACGCCCGAGTTCTATGCCTCATCTGAGCCAAGTGCTGAGCTCAGCTTGGCGCTCAGTGGACAAAACTGGGAAAGAGAACCGAATTGAACCCCTCCTAAACCTGAGTGTATAATAACTTATTGAAAAGGATCGTCATGTGTACTTTAACATTCAAAAGAAGCTAAGCATTTCCGAGATCAAAGGAAGAAGATGACCTCAAGTGTGGCTTTCTACCTCGTTTGGCAGAATTTGCGACAACATTTTCATTGACTTGTTTGTCTAGTTTTAGCCTTCAATTTAAGGAACTAAAGCCAGCAGGCTAGCCACAGCATTTAGCAGACAGAGAAAGGAAGCATTACGTGTGGTATTAACTAGTGAAAATAGTAATAATAACAGAAAGGATAGTGCAAGGTCTTTCCCCTCTCCAAATAAGAGGATATGAAAGAGAAGGGCTTATCATCAGTTACTTTCATGAATCTTCAAATTTATAATTTGGAAATATTTGGAAATTGCATAATTTGGAAAAGTTACAAATGATACTGTAGCGCTGTTTAAGGGAGAATGCCATGTAAACCAAATATGATTTTAGGCTGTATTCTGAACATCTTTATGTTTTGTTAAAGCACAATTTTTTAACAAAATAGGTATGGAATAGAATTGCTAAATTTATCTGACCATTTCCCACCCACCCCCCACCCCACCCCCCACCCCCCCCCAATTTAAGATGTTTCTCTTAACATCACTCTTCTCGTTGATTTGGGTGGTATTTAAATTATTTTAGTGTTTATCCTCTCTGAGATACTACTATTGCGAAAGGGACCGAATTCTTCTTCTAAACACCTGAATACTGAAATTTATTTTATATTTACTGAAAAAAAATCATGGGAATCTTGTCCTTGGAGAAAAAAATGACCTGATCAGCTTCAGGAGAGAATTTCCCCCTATAGAACTACATGTAGAGAAAGCATTTTAGTTGTTGAAAAGCATGAAGCAGTTGCACACTGAGAAATTCTTTTCTCCATCCGTGGAGTCTGCTTGCAGCTGGTAGTCCATTTAACAGCTCTTAAAAAGAAAGAAAATATTTTGCTTTTCACATCCACAAGACAGAGGAGGAAAAAAGCATTGGGAAGATAAACTCCAGGAGGGCTGCCATCCAGGTGGCCTACCAGTTGGTAAGCTGACCAAGAAGAAGAAAGCACTTAGGGGAGATTGATGAGCTGCTGGCCGCCTCCCACTAAGTAGTTTTGTGATATGAATCTTCCTCCTGCCACGAAAGTCCCATGCGGAATAAAGGCTTAAACGTAGGAGAAAAAGTCGTTGAGATGATCAAATAGCACATTGACTAATCCGACGGGTGGTGCATTTCCCTCACTCTAGTCGGTTTTAAGTTTACCTCAAGGAAGTGTACTTCTCGGAATAAATGTGATGACCACTCATGAGAAAACCGTCTCCCCTCCACGTGCGCTGTGAACACAATAAGCCAAGTTTCTCGTGGTACCCGGTTATACCTACGGAGCCCATCCCGTCTTCCGCCAACACGCAGGGCGCGTCCACCTTGGATTACGTGATTTCGGTGCTCAGGCTGTTTTGACCGAGGCACAGCAAGCTAAGTTTCTCTCTGTAGGCGAAGGAGACACTACCTCAAGGGGAAAACAAAGCCTATGAAGCACTAACCTGGGCTACCGTCTGCCAATGCGTGGCGTCGTCTTCACTAGGATGGATTCCATAATTCCATCTTCTTTGTACCACGTAGATCACAGGCTCAATTGAAATATTGAATTTTGAGGACCACTTGATCTCCAGCTGCCCGGACTGCAGTTCTGTGAATCGTAACTCCTTCCGGGGCTTCAGGGGGACACCTGAAACAGAACCGCGCCAGTTAAAACAGCCTGTGTGTGACTCGGAGTGCGGTGAAAGTTGAGGAAGAAAATCTACGGAAGAGACAAATCTCATCTCATGACAACGGATCCTCTCTTTGCTTTCTTAAAAGCAGCTTCTCCCTATCAGGGGTTCACATTTGAAATCTCCTGACTCTAAGTTCAGTTTCGCTTTCCCAGTTTTTTAGAGGGTCTAAACTGATTCTGAACAAGGTAAACCTCTAGAGCAATTCTTTTATGTGTGTTCTTCCAAGTAAATCCTGTTACCAAGCTGCAGCACCGGAGGCTAACCCGGAATCCACACAAGGCGACAGTCATGAGGAGTCTTGAGTCCTTTTTCCCACGTAACACGCTCCCTCTCTGCTGATAGATCCGAGGGTCCTTAGAGCACGGTTCTCAAGTTTCCTCTCCTCTCCGTCTGAGCGAGTTTTCCTCTTAAGGAAAACACTGTAAAGCCCAGTCCTCTCATGTGGTTCAAATCTTACAAGAATGGTTTCCAAAGCATGGGTCTTGTGGATTCCCCAACTGATTGCTGGGCCTCTGCCCTACTGACTTACCGTCTAAAATTGGAAAAAGATGAACTTCTAATGTTTGGTTTTGTTTGGCATGAGTGAGTGCCTGGCTTCAGAAGTCCCTCACAGGTGCCTCACTGGAAAGTAGTTCATCATTTTGATTTCTTCTTCCCCCTACAGTGCGTGCAAGTTGCCTGGTAACTGAGAGATTTAAGAACCACGGTTCAAAATAGCAGCCGTTATGGAAATGGAGTTTTGAAACAAATTCATAATACTAACAGGATATATGAAACTAACTGAATTAGGTCGAGTCCTATGGCATCATGATGTTCAATGCCATCCAAACCAAGAACACCAGTTGCATTAAAATCATTCTCTGCTGAGAATGAGCATTTGCCTAAAGCACTGACAACTAACCATTTGAAATGGTTAGCTCAGAATGCTGCATTAATTTTTCC
The DNA here is from genome assembly GCA_004363435.1 of Platanista minor. NCBI lineage: Eukaryota > Metazoa > Chordata > Mammalia > Artiodactyla > Platanistidae > Platanista > Platanista minor. The sequence goes on from RJWK010023444.1 coordinate 20,209, forward strand.
GTTTCTTACGTTTAAACTGAGAAAACTAGAAAATGTGCAAATACAAAATATAAGCTCGGATGCATGTTAGTGATGTGGCTGAGTTCAACTCATTGCATTTTGATCTTAATCCAAGCCAAATCTTGTGCTGGGAACTTTTAAAGTCATTAAACACCGAGGTGGACAGAGTTGGATAACTTAGAAATGGCATATGCATATCTGCTCAAAAGCTCACTGACTCTTAAAAACTGTTTTCCAGGGCTTCCCTGGTGGCGCAGTGGTTAAGAATCCACCTGCCAATGCTGGGGACACGGGTTCGAGCCCTGGTCCGGGAAGATCCCACATGCCACGGAGCAACTAAGCCCTTGCGCCACAACTACTGAGCCTGTGCCCTAGAGCCCACGAGCCACAACTACTGAGCCCACGCGCCTAGAGCCCATGCTCTGCAACAAGAGAAGCCACCGCAATAAGAAGCCCGCGCACCACAACGAAGAGTAGCCCCCGCTCGCCACAACTAGAGAAAGCCCGCGTGCAGCGACGAAGACCCAGTGCAGCCAAAAATAAATAAAATTAAAATAAAACAAATAAAAATTTTTAAAAACCCCAAAAACTACTTTCTAAACAACCACAGTCACCGCCCCTATTGCATTCTCCATGTTGATTTGCTGGCGGGTTGTGTCTGTATGTTGCCTTTCACTTTACCGTAAAGTTGCCTCATGTGATCCTTGCTGTGACCTCATCAAGTGGGTGAAGGGTGAAGTAGCTACATTTTGAGCACCAGGGAATTGAGTCTGAGGAAGATTAAATAGACTGCCTGGAGCTATGACCCATCTCCGGTTTCCTTCTGAATTTTCTGCCACATTTTGGATTAGGAAAAGCCACTTAGAAAGGTAGAGAAAAGAAGTGGTTTCCATAGCTCTGCAAGTCCCTTGGACGTTCTGATTCTAACATCCTTGAAGTTCCTGGTTGGTGTGGGACTTCCCTCCTCGTCTTTGCTCCTGCTGTGCCCCTGCAAGAGTCTTGAAAAGCTCACGTCAGAAACGTCTCGGTGCATAACCTTACACTTATGCTTTCACGCCTAGAATATTTCTGCAGAGTGAGTGATTCTCACATCTACCCCCAGTCCCTCTCTGGGCTGCAGGACCTCATCCACCTGCATAAGTCCCCTCTCACATGCCTCTCCCTGGATACGTCCCTCCTCCTGAGACGTAGGTCTTCGTGACATCTCTAGGCTCTTGGACATCGAAGGGTTCCCAGAACCTTTTGTCTTGTGCTTGCACCTACCAACATCCTGTTGCTTTACTGCAGAGTATAATTTCAGGAACCCCTCGGTCATCCTGTCTCCATGGCGACCACCTGTTTTAGGCACTTTCCTCTCCTGTCTGGACCCTCACCACAGCCTCTAACCCATCTCCCTGCAAGCCAATCTCTTTTCTCCAATTCCCTCTTCACCGTATTTGTGGTTATTTTCTTCAAGTGGAGGAGAGCGGCTCTCCTTCTCAGAACGGTCAAGTGCGTCCGTTTCCTATAGAAGGGAGGGAGACGTCTCTGCATCTCACTCGAGGCACCCATCTTCACCACCAGCTACCCAGTCATCTTTCGGTTGACCTCGTGGTAACGTGTTACATGTCTGCCACACACCTTGCCTTCACGCTCAGCTTTCCCACAAACCCGCTGCCAGGCACTCCCTACTACCATGGCCTGTTCATGGTGTTTTCTTCACTCTGAAATCTCTTTCCTTCTATTTTCTGACCACAGACCCTGGAATACTTCCAGCAGGCTCAGTCCCAATGCCACCGTTTGGAGCCACTTTCCCTAAAGCTCCCAATTGGAAATAAAGGCTCCATTCTTCTGCCAGCTCTTCAGCATGTAGCCTGTAACTGTCAAAGTGCACTTTACTGCCTCTCTCCACAGCCAGCTCGTGTAATGATGTCTGTCTTCCCCACAGAGCTAAAGCCCCAGAGGTCAAGAACCATGTCTCCTCAATTTCCACATCACCATGTCCTCGTAGAGAGCGCTCTGTAAGAGCGAATGGCCCGGAACTGTTCGCTGAAGAAGCAGCCCAACCCGCTTTCTCATTCTTCTCTCAAGAATACACCTGGGGTCGTAAGAGGACTCGGAACATTTACACACATCTTTGTGGCAATGGGAAACCCCTCTCTGCTTGAGAGTCACCGAGCGGAAGGAGAAGTCTTAGCGCAGGCTTTCGGTGCCACTCTCTCTGGCGTGTGTATCCCCTTTCAAGGAGCTCACACCTCCTTTTCTGTCTAGATCCTATGGCTCAAACATTCCTTTACTTACTATTTAAAGAGAAGACGGCTGGTTAGTTCCTGAACCTCACAGAGCACTTTCTCTGAGAGCACTTTCTTGGCTCTCCATGTATAATCCTCTAGCGTAAATGCAGCTACAGTAAATCCTCAAGTCACTGAAGCACCCTGAACTCGTCAGCAGCAGAGCTGCTGCTGCTGAGTTGCATCTGCACCCCCATGCTCTGAGGCTTCAGTCTTGACTATCATTCAACTACCAAGAGCCTTCGTGGAACATGATGAGCGTCAGGGCACTGTCAGTTCAAATTCCTTCATTTGAGAATCACTTTAATTATGATGGGCAATGGTCTTGCAATTTGCATTTTAAGAAATGGTCCATCTGGTTTGCATTAGGGTCAGCTGGCTCCCCTGATTGGGAGTAACTGCAGCCCTGGGCTGTAATTGTGTGCAGATGGGGCTCAGGCCTGGACCCTCAGCTCTCACGTCAGTCCTTTCATAGTCCTTGCGAGCTCGCCCAGCATCCCGGCTGCATAACCAGATGCAGAGGATGGATCTGTCCTCAGTGTGGTTTTTATTATGTAAATGACTAGGATCTTTCTTTTTTAGTATTTTTGAACATATTAGTCATCTGAAATCTAAACTATTCTGTTAAAAACTTCAAAAATGCTATCCTATAACATCCCACAATATAAGACAATATTGGTGCTTTTTTTTTTTTTTTCTTTAAAACATAACAAGTATTTTAGTGAAATCAAAGGAACAGAAACCCAATGCTTCAAAAAATGTTGAAACTATACTGATAGAAAACTCAATAAAGACAGATCATCAGTAGTTGCAAATCACCACAAGATCTGACTATTCATATAAATATACTTGTCACAAGTCTAGGTATGAAAATGCAGCAAGATACCGTGTTCCGGGCTTTCCTGGTGGCACGCTGAATAAGAATCTGACTGCCAATGCAGGGGACACGGGTCCGAGCCATGGTGCGGGAAGATCCCACATGCCGCGGAGCACCTAAGCCCGTGAGCCACAACCACTGAAGCCTGCATGCCTAGAGCCTGCGCTCCACAACGAGAAGCCACCGCAATGAGAAGCCCATGCACTGCAACAAAGAGTAGCCCCCGCTCGCCGCAACTAGGGAAAGCCCGCGCGCAGCAACGAAGACCCAACGCAGCCAAAAATAAATAAAATTAAATTAAAATTAAAAAAGATATTGTGGGGCTGCTTCCCTAGGGGCGCAGTGGTTAAGAATCCACCTGCCAACGCAGGGGACACGGGTTCGAGCCCTGGTCCGGGAAGATCCCACACGCTGCGGAGCAACTAAGCCCGTGCGCCACAACTACTGAGTCTGTGCTCCAGAGCCTGTGAGCCACAACTACTGAGCCCGTGTGCCACAACTACTGAAGCCTGCACGCCCTGGAGCCCGTGCTCCGCAACAAGAGAAGCCACCGCAATGAGAAGCCCATGCACCGCAACGAAGAGTAGCCCCTGTTCACCGCAACCAGAGAAAGCCTGTACGTAGCAAAGACGATCCAATGCAGCCAAAAATAAATAAATAACGTAAATTAAAAAAAAAAAAAAAGATATTGTGTTCCAGGGATAAAATCTCTCATAAGGACAACTGTACTCAAGGAATTTGTGTCTACATCACGTTAAGGCACTCAGTCACTAGATTCAAATTGTGAAAAGTTCATTTGTGAAAAGCGGCCCATCTCTAAAATCCTGAGGTTTATATATTTCAAATACTAAGAGATTCATGGAAACAGTAAATCAACTCCATCATCACATCAGATCTCTTTGGGAAGAAACAAACTGATATAGGATTCATTCCTGGTTAGCACCTGGTAAAGAAAAACGACTGCTGTGTCACGGCCACCGACCTCACTGAAGACCACAAACTACTCTGAATCTTTACATTTGGAAAACAAGTTCAGCTTTTCTCTTTCCCTCCCCAAACCAAATGTCCCAGCTGGGCGTGAGGAGAGGCAGTAAGATACTGAAGCATCACCTCTAGACAGAGGACAGTCCAACTAAGCTGTAAACCAGACCTAAAATAGGGGAGGATCAAAGGAAAACCAGTGCCCCAGTGAACCGGAGAGCTTGTGTTTCACCCAGAGAAGACCAGCTTGTGAATTTTCTACAATCTCACGAAGGTGTGCGTGTCAGAGACTAGCACCTTCGGGCCTGGTTTACCCACGGTAACATGGTCAAGTCTTCCAGGGGGGCTGCTTCTAATAGTCTTTACTTGAAGGGTGAAGGAAAAGCTCTCTTTTGTCTTCAAACCCTAACACCAGTCTGTAAAGTTAACTCAGGCGTCAGCCAAGGACAGTTCTCACAGCATAACCCAAGTTAGATGCGCAAATGTAATGCGGGACATTCTGTTGATCGTTTTTTTTTTTGTTCAAAACACACAGTGTTTTGAAAAACTCAGGTTTCCAGCACAGAGAGCCTTCGAAGGTATGAAATCAGCCCACACCCCATCTTCCTGTCTACAAAAGTGGACCAGACAGAAAGGATATATGCGTTTCCATGTATTTGACAATTTTTTTCATTAACTCAATAAGCGATAAAAGGAAAAACAGGACAGCGGATGGCACATAGCAATTTATGGCAAAAGTTAAGAAAGTGATTCGTCCACTTCATTGAGTGTGTGCGTATGACCACCTTGACGAGGAACTGCTGGGCCGGGTGGAGGTTGGTGTCCTTTGATTTTGCACCCCGGTGCTCACCCAGTACGGGTCATAGCCAGTGTCAGGCACTCCCCGTAACTCCTAACACACAGCCAGTAATGACTGACTGAGCTGAAATGTGTCAGTACTTGTAGATCCAGGTGACATCAGTCCCTTCTAAACTCAAAATGGGGAAGACATTAAGAAAATGCCCTCTGGGATTTCCTATGAGATGACACTTCAATAAGTAAATAATGAATGAATGAAATGGACATGAGGAACTTACAGGTTTGCCCAACAGAATTTGGTTCTTCACGAGGTATACTTTGTATCTAACTTAAATATTACAACTCCACAAATTAGTTGGACATAAAGTTCAAAGAGAATAAGCTCCATGTTATTTATGAGCCTAAAAAATACTGATAAATCAGTGATTGTGTTAGATTTAATCTATTTGATCTTGATCTGTCTTTTACTTGAGCTATAATATAATAATCCAGGGGTGCCCAAAGAGGGCTTGAAGTTTAGGGTCCTATTACAGTAGCTGGATAGAGTCAAAATAAAAATGACAGGAGAGCTGGCCCAGGTGGGAACAGGCATTAGATGCATTGCTGCTGCCAACCACTGGATCCCCTCAGAGGCGGCGGCCTGCGACCTCAGCCTCAGCACTTGTGAACTGACAGCGGGACTGGTCCAGCTCAACCAGCGGTGGAGCTCCCTCTTCCTAAGGAAAACGCCAGCACAGACCTAGGGTGAGCAGAGACAGGCAGGCAAGCTCATTTCCCACCGGTTGTTTTGGGGCAATAACAGAGCACTTATGAAGGTAAGAAGGGACACTGACAGCTGGGCCTCCAAAGATTGTCAGGTTGATTTGCACGCGTGTTGTCTGGCTGGATACACGTTTCTCTCCTCACAAAGCCAAGCGCTGGGTCAGGAAGGACCCTTTCCCAGAGAGGCTGAGGCCATCAGCACCAGAACCCTCTTTTGATGACTGTCAGATGCTCCCAGGACATGGAAGCCAGCCTTCATTCAGAGAGCAAGGGAAAAATCTCTATGTAGTGTGTGTGTGTCTGTGTGTGTGTGTATGTGTGTGTGTGTGTGTGTATATATATATATTTTTTTTTTTTTCTCAAAATAATACTATTTTATCCTTGTGCTCATTATGCAAAAGTCACTGTCAGGTCAAGAGAGTCTTTTTATTCTATCTGTGGTTAGCCCTCCATGAATTGCCTCTGTCCACAAACAGCCAGGTCAAGACTTACTTGTAGTAGGAAGGTGACTTAAGCACTGGAAAAAAGCCCATCGTATTAAGTTTACATCGCAGGTATCTTTTAATCATTAATCATTTATGCTGGCCCTTTACAGAATGTTTCCCTTATTCTCGGTGAACCAGGCATACTTGAAATTCATACTGACTCTTCACTGCTTTCACATGAAAAGCATATTTTAATTTATACTGAGTCCTTTAACCACCTTACTTTTAGAACAGAAAAGGTTTTACAAATGGGTTTTCAACAGTCATTCTAAAAGCATTCTATTTTTATGGTAAATGCTGATACTTAAATAGCAAATGATCTATAATAACAGAACAGGTTTCACAATAGTAGACTTTTAAAAAGTTAAATGGTGTTAGATTGGGCAGAAGTGATTTTATGTAGTTTATAATAAAAGGCATGGAAACAATAAAACTTTAAATCCATTAAGGAAATGTCAGTCTGTTAAGAAAGGGAAAGCAGCAATTATTTTGAATTTGAGACAGTATTTGTGCCAGGTTTCCAAGTATCTTAGGGGGAAAAAAATGGAAAACCGGATGGATTCCATACATTTCAGATAAGAGTGTTTCCAAGTGGCAGCTGGAGGAGGATGGCGCAGGTATGTGACTTCTGGGAGACCTGAATTGTTATAAGCCTAAGAATGGACTTCTGAAAATAGTCAACAAGCCCATAATTCAGAACCGGCCTTGCAACAACATACACTTGATGCGTGAGAGGGAAAGTGAGAGAGAGCAAAAGAGAGATTTCTCTTTCTACTTATAATGAATAATGCCTAGTGACTGATTCTATTTTTCTCTTCAAATCAGACCCAAAAAAGTAACGAAATGTTATGTCTCCCATAGTATACTTTTCGGCATGCCAAACTATACATAATACAACAGCATCGGTTTAACATACAAGAACTTTGTCACACTTACAGAAAGAGGCATGGAACAGCATAAAGGAGTTAAGTGCTCTAGAAACTGCCTATGGATGTAAACCGTTCCATCGGCTACATTGTTTGATAACTTGCATCCCTATCTTTTGGAAGAGGGCAATTCCTCCATCTGGGAACTTAAGATACTAATCAAAATATTTAAAGTTCCCCGCAAGCACATTTCTGTTCTTGGATTATGCCAACAGAAAACCCACAATACTCATGCGTCTATTATGCCTTTTTCAGCTGGGCCCCATCGCCAGCCTATTTTCCAAGGATTTGAATACAGTTACTCCAAGGTAGCCAGTGGAGCTTCATTCATTTACTCATGTTGGAGAAAAACAGAAAAAAAGTTCCTGAAATGATGGTGGCCTTCTTCCTACATGTTAACCTCTAAAAGAATTCATATGATATAGCCATTATTTTATAATAACTTTAAATGGAGTATAATCTATCCAAATACTGAGCCACGATATTATACACCTGAAACTAAAACTGTAAATCAACCACACTTCAATAACAAAATAGGAAGAACTCCCATGAAGGATTTACTCCACCCCAATTTGAGTTCACTGGGGCTGATTTCTATGGTCCAGTAAGTATTTTCAGATGTCTGTATGTGGCACAAGGTAAATTTTCTTACAGTTCTCTCTTTCCTTCCAAGTCACATCTTTGACACCCTCCCTCACACGCACACAAATCCCCCTGTGACCCTGGAGGCCCCCTCACCTACTCCGCTCTGCTCCTTACCTTTGTACAGAGTCTTGGGCACCTGGCAGGTGTGTCCACATCCATTGGAACAACACTTCTTAACCCCAGAGCACTCATTGTCTGCTTCACAGCTTTCGACACAGGCGGCGGCAAAGCCGCTGGCTTTCTCGGGAGCTGGGCAATCCCCCTGCTTTACCGACAGGATGTACTTGAGGAACTCACAGCTGGTCAGGCATTCATAGTTCTTCTTGGGGAACAGAGGCTGGGAGAGAATAGAAAAAAAATCCTCCCGTTAAAGACACATGGAGTCTGATCTCCAAGACATCGGAAAGGCAGGTCAAATTCTTACTTCATCATGTTCTCCCTTGAATTGTTTACAGAGTAAATGTACTTGCTTTCTTTCCCCCTAAAGGAGTGATCTCTTATGCTAATTTTTTAAAGGACTATGACCCATGACTTAGAACTTTATTTTACATGCAACAGATACACATCAATTACATATACACGCATTCACAGATTATTGTTACATTCTGAGTTCTGATATTGTAAATTTAATGTACATCGAGACATCAATACTCTGACGATTAAATACCAGGGAAAAATTTCACACTCTTAATTTAATTACCAAAGGTGGAAAACTAGAAACACTAGCTAGAAAAAAGTATAATTTCAAGGTTTGAGTTAGAATTGTAGGTGAGAATAAAATTGATTGTTAATAATCATATATAGGGCTTCCCTGGTGGTGCAGTGGTTAGGAATCCGCCTGCCAATGCAGGCGACACGGGTTCGAGCCCTGCTCCGGGAAGATCCCACATGCCGCGGAGCACCTAAACCAGTGCCCCACTACGGAGCCTGCGCTCTAGAGCCCACAAGCCACAACTACTGAAGCCCACGTGCCACAACTACTGAAGCCCGTGCGCTTAGAGCCCGTGCTCCACAACAAGAGAAGCCGCCACGGCAATGAGAAGCCTGCACACCGCAACGAAGACCCAACACAGCCAAAAAACATTCATTCATTCATTAAAAAAAAAAAAAAAAATTTAAACAAATTTTTTTTTTAATGAATGATGTA
>RJWK010023445.1:0-29102 GCA_004363435.1 Platanista minor
CCAAAATATAGCAGAGGGAGGAACACTCCCAAATTCATTCTACGAGGCCACCATCACCCTGATACCAAAACCAGACAAGGATGTCACAAAGAAAGAAAACTACAGGCCAATATCACTGATGAACATAGATGCAAAAATCCTCAACAAAATACTAGCAAACAGAATCCAACAGCACATTAAAAGGATAATACACCATTATCAAGTGGGGTTTATCCCAGGAATGCAAGGATTCTTCAATATACGCAAATCAATCAATGTGATACACCATATTAACAAATTGAAGGAGAAAAACCATATGATCATCTCAATAGATGCAGAGAAAGTTTTCGACAAAATTCAACACCAATTTATGATAAAAAACCTCCAGAAAGTAGGCATAGAGGAAATTTTCCTCAACATAATAAAGGCCATATATGACAAACCCACAGCCAATATCGTTGTCAATGGTGAAAAACTGAAAGTATTTCCACTAAGATCAGGAACAAGACAAGGTTGCCCACTCTCACCACTATTATTCAACATAGTTTTGGAAGTTTTAGCCACAGCAATCAGAGAAGAAAAAGAAATATAAGGAATCCAAATTGGAAAAGAAGAAGTAAAGCTGTCACTGTTTGCAGATGACATGATACTATACATAGAGAATCGTAAAGATGCTACCAGAAAACTATTAGAGCTAATCAATGAATCTGGTAAAATAGCAGGATACAAAATTAATGCACAGAAATCTCTTGCATTCCTATACACTAATAATGAAAAATCTGAAAGTGAAATTAAGAAAACACTCCCATTTACCACTGCAATAAAAAGAATAAAATATCTAGGTGTAAATCTACGTAAGGAGACAAAAGACCTGTATGCAGAAAACTATAAGACACTGATGAAAGAAATTAAAGATGATACAAACAGATGGAGAGATATACCATGTTCTTGGATTGGAAGAATCAACATTGTGAAAATGACTATACTACCTAAAGCAATTTACAGATTAAATGCAATCCCTATCAAACTACCACTGGCATTCTTCACAGAACTAGAACAAAAAATTTCACAATTTGTATGGAATCACAAAAGACCCCAAATAGCCAAAGCAATCTTGAGAAAGAAAAATGGAGCTGGAGGAATCAGGCTCCTTGACTTCAGACTATACTATAAAGCTACAGTAATCAAGGACAAAAACAGAAATATAGATCAATGGAAAAGGATAGAAAGCCCAGAGATAAACCCATGCACATATGGTCACCCTATTTTTGATAAAAGACGCAAGAATATACAATGGAGAAAAGACAGCCTCTTCAATAAGCAGTGATGGGAAAACTGGACAGCTACATGTAAAAGAATTAAATTAGAACACTCCCTAACACCATACACAAAAATAAATTCAAAATGGATTAAAGACCTAAATGTAAGGCCAGACACTATAGGCAGAGAACATAGGCAGAACACTCTATGACATAAATCACAGAAAGATCCTTTTTGATCCACCTCCTAGAGAAATGGAAATAAAAACAAAAATAAACAAATGGGACCTAATGAAACTTAAAAGCTTTTGCACAGCAAAGGAAACCATAAACAAGATGAAAAGACAACCCTCAGAATGGGACGAAATATTGCAAATGAAGCAACTGACAAAGGATTAATCTCCAAAATTTAGAAGCAGGTCATGCAGCTCAATATCAAAAAACAAACAACCCAATCCACAAATGGGCAGAAGACCTAAATAGACATTTCTCCAAAGAAGATATACAGATGCCAACAAACACATAAAAGAACGCTCGACATCATTAATCATTAGAGAAATGCAAATCAGAGGTACAACGAGATATAACCTCACACCAGTCAGAATGGCCATCACCAAAAAATCTACAAACAATAAATGCTGGAGAGGGTGTGGGGAAAAGGGAACCCTCTTGCACCGCTGGTGGGAATGTAAATTGATACAGCCACTATGGGGAACAGGGAACCCTCTTGCACCGCTGGTGGGAATGTAAATTGATACAGCCACTATGGAGAACAGTATGAAGTTTCCTTAAAAAACTAAAAATAGAACTACCATATGACCCAGCAATCCCACTACTGGGCATATACCCTGAGAAAACCATAATTGAACAAGAGACATGTACCACAGTGTTCACTGCAGCACTATTTACAATTGCCAGGACATGGAAGCAACCTAAGTATCCATTGACGGATGAATGCATAAAGAAGATGTGGCACATATATACAATGGAATATTACTCAGCCATATAAAGAAATGAAATTGAGTTATTTGTAGTGAGGTGGATAGACCTAGAGTCTGTCATACAGAGTGAAGTAAGTCAGAAAGAGAAAAACAAATACCGTATGCTAACACATATATATGGAATCTAAAAAAAAAATGGTTATGAAGAACTTAGGTGCAGGATGGGAATCAAGATGCAGACCTACTGGAGAATGGACTTGAGGACATGGGGAGGGGGAAGGGGAAGCTGGGACAAAGTGAGAAAGTGGCATGGACATATATACACTACCAAACATAAAATAGATAGCTAGTGGGAAGCAGCCGCATAGCACAGGGAGATCAGTTCGGTGCTTTGTGACCACCTAGAGGGGTGGGATAGGGAGGGTGGGAGGGAGGGAGACACAGGAGGGAAGAGATATGGGGATATATGTATATGTATAGCTGATTCACTTTGTTAAAAAGCAGAAACTAACACACCATTGTAAAGCAATTATACTCCAATAAAGATATTTTTTAAAAAAAGAAATAAAAGGAATCCAAATTGGAAAAGAAGAAGTAAAGCTGTCACTGTTTGCAGATGACATGATACTATACATAGAGAATCCTAACGATGCCACCAGAAAACTACTAGAGCTAATCAATGAATTTGGTAAAATTGCAGGATACAAAATTAATGCACAGAAATCTCTGGCATTCCTATACACTAACAATGAAAAATCAGAAAGAGAAATTAGGAAACAGTACCATTTACCTTTGCGACAAAAAGAATAAAATACCTAGGGATAAACCTACCTTAGGAGGCAAAAAAGACTTGTACTCAGAAAACTATAAAACATTGATGAAAGAAATCAAAGATGACATGAACAGAGGGAGAAATATACCATATTCTTGGATTGGAAGAATCAATATTGTGAAAATGACTATACTACCCAAAGCAATCTTGAGAAAGAAAAATGGAGCTGGAGGAATCAGGCTACCTGACTTCAAACTATACTATTGTATAGTTTGGTATCTGTATAAAAACAGAAATATAGAGATCAATGGTATGGGATAGAAAGCCTAGAGATAAACTCACACACACATGGTCACCTAATTTATGACAAAGGAGCCAAGAATATACAATGGAGAAACAGACAGCCTCTTCAATAAGTGGTGCTGGGATAACTGGACAGCTACATGTAAAAGAATGAAATTAGAACAGCTGCTGGATTTAAAACTGTAGTAATAATAAGTAAACTCGGTGTTGTTCTACATAAGAAACTAAATAAAAGACAACTATCTACTGAATCATCAATTATGATGGAGTTGTGGAAGAAAAAAGACTGAATGAAATTAATGGTATTATATATCTATCTTTTCTCTTTTAGTAACTTCTGAATTTGTCATCCTATTTTCAATGCATGTAGCAGTGAATCTGAAGAAAAGATTTTAGCATCTTTAAAATGACTGTCAACACTGACACCATCATGTACTGTGTTTGAAGAGTGTTTCACTATTTGCCCATATGATGGATATACTTTCAAACGTTAGCAGCCTCTGTTATATATGGCTGTCTAGTACTTTGGGGAAATAGAGCTTTCCCCATCACTGGAATATTAACATTTGAAACATCACTGCTTTTTTTTTTTTACATATTAATATAAACAATGTATTTTTTTTTTTAAAACAAAGTAGGGAGAAGAGGTGCACTGTTCACATTTTTGCAAATAGTTTTAATATTTTTAAGACCGACTTATGGAAGATAACTGGATCTAATATTTTTAAGACTGGCCTGTAGAAGATAACTGGATTCTCATACCAGTTATGTAGCAATTTAGAAACATCACTGCTTTTTATCACAGTTGTGAACTGTGTGGGGCATTTAATTAACTGAAGATTAATTAATTTATCCTCAAGGTCTCCATGATGAAATATGTGAACAACTATGCCAGTGTATACCTGCCACGATTATAGAGTGAGTGTCAGATCCCTAGAGATTTAGAAATATATTTCTATTACCTTGGAAGGCTTTGCTTTCATCTAGTTTCCAGAAGAGTAAATGGCAATCATTTCTTGCAAAGTGACTTCCTTTCAATTTTTATAGCCACTTAGGACAGACTAGCCTGGTAGTAATAACGATGTATGTGTCATTATATGCACTATCTTTTTTTCCTTTTTATTCTCCCCTCTCTGTCATTCTCTTCCTTAGAATGCTAATAAGAAACATGAAGCTGAAATAAATGAGGTCAGAGTGGTTATAATCACCTGTCCATTCTGAAGAGTCCAAGCAGATTTGGGAGTCCCACTGGACTACATGTTCCAACAATTCCCCAGGCTCATATAATTTTATACAGGTTGAATTTAAATACCATATTATGGGGCACTTTTTTTCATAAGAACTGGATAAGAATTCAATTTTCCTTTGAAGGTACCTAGGCACTTTAAAATACTTATGTATGGCAGCAGTCTATTGAAATGTAGATTCAGTTTGTATTTTTTGCAATACATTACCTTGTACATGTCTCATTTTGCACATGTACAAGATATCTGTGAGGTATATGATAAATTTGGACAAATGACAGTCCTTTAATCACCACCTAATCATTATATAGATAATTCCCTTGTGCCCCTTTGTAGCTAACCCCCTATCCATGGCAACCACTGACTTGCTTTCTGTCACTACAGTTTTTTTCTTTTCTAGAATTTCATATAAATGCAATTATACAGTATGAAGTCTTTTGTGTCTAGGCATTATTCACTTAGCATAACGCTTTTGTCACTTATCCATATTGTTATCCATGTACCAGTAGTTCATTCTTTTTATTGCTGAGTAGAATTCCATTTCATGGATGTATCAAAATTTGTTTATCTATTCAATAATTGAAGGACAATTGATCAGTCTTCAGATTGGAGCTATTATGAATAAAGTTGACATAAACATTGACTATAAGTCTAGGGGAACATATGTTTTCTTTTTTAGCCCACTGCTTTATTTAATTTGGAAAAAATATCTTTAAATTGTGTTGGACGTTTTTTGCTCTACAGTTAGGTGTTTGAAGATAAGTTGGATTTTTTTTACACTTATAGGCTTTATTTTGATCCATGTCCTTTTGAATTGCATAGTTTCTAATGCGAAACCTTTAGAGCAGTTTTAGGTTTTTAACAGTTTTAGATTCCATTGATGAACCAATAATGACACATTATTATTATTATTATTAACTAAAGTACACAGTTTATATTAGAAATCATTCTTTGTGAGATCTGGGTTTTGACAAATGCATAATATCATGTATCCACCATTACAGTATCATATAGAATAATGTTTCATGGCCCTAAAAATCCTTTGTGCTCCAACTATTCCTCCTTCTTTTCTTCCCCAAACTTCTATTGAATCGTTAGGATTTCTTTTAAAAACTTTTTATAGAGACTGTAACTTTTAACATTATCACCAAGGTAATACCTTTCTGAGGGCTCGATACAGTGTCTCAAAGTCAAGGTTTTCTACTCTGGTTGTGGGAAACACAATTATTTCAAGCTTGGTGTAAGGCCCAGGAATGGCTCAGAGTACTGATTTCTGGTACTTTTCCCCCAGAAAGCAGTGTAGAGTCCTCTCATGCAAGCATAAATCAACTCTTAGGCAAAGACTTGAGGGATACCCTCTGCAGATCTCTGAACAATCTCTATGTCTAGTTCTCTCTTTTCTGATGCTTAATGAGTTTTCCATCCTCTAATCTTATTCTTTCAGCTCAGCAAGACCTGCTCATCAGCAGTACTACAGACGGCCACAGGTAAGAAAAGTACTCAAGCAGTGAGGCCTGCTGGAAATAAACAGAAGTAACAGTTCACTGTGGAAAAGAATTTGAGGCACTTTGTAATGCAGAAAACAAGAATTTCTTCATGTTTCAACCCAAGGTAAATAAGCAGCATTATCTTACAGCAGCCCATATTTTCTGCCTCTTGAAATTCATCAAATAAAACCAGAATTAATAAAAATACATTAACTTAAAATAGTAACTATTTGAATTTTCTGAAAATTGCATTGGACTCAAAAAGTGAATTAGATTTTTTCCCAGTTTTGTGTGATACTTTGCAGATGACTTATGGAAGTTCCATTTATTCTCATAAAACTCCTAAGGAATCGTTTGGTAAGTTATGTTTAGTAAACTCCAAAAAAAATGCCTGACTCCCAAAGAGGAGTTTTTGTATTTGAAGAACTTGAGTCCATGAATGGAGTTACCATGGATTCACTTATTTCCCTAGTTTCCTCACAGAAGAATAGGTTCAGGACAACAAAGAGACAGTTCTATTGATGAGGGTGTAAGATAATAATTTACTTACCCTCCATAATGGTCAAAGGATCTTCCACTTTGGGGCGCAGGATATTAGGGCCAAAGACAGTGGCCAAGTTCTGCACACTCATTTTGTTAATTCCTGAATAGGACTGTACTTCATCCAAGAACCTGTTGGGTGCAAGAGTATGAACAAAACACAATGGGATCAAACTTGTTAGTGGAAGGAAATGGGTTATTGGGAAATTTATGAAGTGGAGTACGTTCAAAGATGATTATGGACACAAAATTCTTTAGGAATTAAAACATCTGTCAACTGTGCAGAATGTATATTGCAAATTATTAAGGATCAAACTCATAAGGGATCATATCAAATATCTGCTCTGGCCTGGTTTGGCTTGGTTTCCCTGTCAGTCACAGGAACAAGAGTGTTTGGATAATGCTAATGTGGACTTGAGATTCATGAATATGAATTTCTTTCCAATCCCTAAATAAAATATTAAATTTATATATATATTTAATTCAAGAACTATAAATAAGATTGTCTGGTACAATCTCTTATTTCAGAGAGGAGGAATCAACTCTCTTTGTGGAGTAATTTGTCAGCTTCGAATTTATAGTCTATTAAAAAATGAGATCAGGGCTTCCCTGGTGGTGCAGTGGTTGAGAATCCGCCTGACGATGCAGGGGACACGGGTTCGTGCCCCGGTCTGGGAAGATCCCACGTGCCGCAGAGCGGCTGGGCCCGTGAGCCATGGCCGCTGGGCCTGCGCGTCCGGAGCCTGTGCTCCACAACGGGAGAGGCCAGAACAGTGAGAGGCCCGCGTACCGCAAAAAAAAAAAAAAAAAAAAAAAAAGAGAGATCAAACATGGTTTAAAATAAAACCTCAGTTCTACTGACATGGAAAATTGCAAGCACAAATTGTTTAAACTTGTTAGGTGCTAAAGAATTAGAGGTATGGGGTTTCCCTGGTGGCGCAGTGGTTGGGAGTCCGCCTGCCGATGCAGGGGACACGGGTTCGTGTCCCGGTCCGGGAGGATCCCACATGCCGCGGAGCGGCTGGGCCCGTGAGCCATGGCCGCTGGGCCTGCGCGGTGAGAGGCCCGCGTACCGCAAAAAAAAAAATTAGAGGCATGAAATAGCCCTTTCCCCAAATGATTTTTTTTTTAAACATCTTTATTGGAGTATAATTGCTTTACAATGGTGTGTTAGTTTCTGCTTTATAACAAAGTGAATCACTTACACATATACATATATCCCCATATCTCTTCCCTCTTGTGTCTCCCTCCCTCCCACCCTCCCTAACCCACCCCTCTAGGTGCTCACATAGCACTGAGCTGATCTCCCTGTGCTACGCGGCTGCTTCCCACTATCCTCAAATGATTTTAATAGCAGAGATTGTTTTTGTAATTTTTCAGCTTTTCTTCATTTCCCATCCCCTCTTTGTTTCTACAAGGACTTCTATTAATTCATGGCTTACTAATTGTACTAATAAGACAAAGAAATGATGAAAAAATTTTTAACCTATTTTATGTTATTTAAAATAATATATTTTATTATGTGTCAGTCGTGCTAACTTATTAAACTCTCAAAGCAGCTCTGTGAGGTAAATACCATTATCTCCATTTTACAGGTTAGACACATGAGGAACCAGAGAGGTAAGAATCTTCTCCAAGGACACAGAGTTTGCAGAGCTGAGATCTGAATCCAGGTGATCTGACGCTAGAGTCTGAACTCTTGATTACTATACCATGAGTTTTTAAAAAGGTGCCGCTTGGGAATTCCCAGGTGGTCCAGTGGTTAGGACTCCATGCTTTCACTGCCGTTAAGATCCCACAAGTGTGGCCAAAAATAAAAATAAAAAAGTGCCTATTTCCACATTTTCACTACTGTTATACAGCCTAATTATAGCAAAACTGAAAGGCAAATAAGAAAACTACCATTTCTTATTTGAAATAGCTGAAATTAAAAGTCTGTTTTAAATGTGTTAAGAGAAGTTAAGGTTTTCTATTGTAGAGATAAAGACTTGCAATACTGTTCTCCAAAAAGCCTTTTTCCCTTTTACTTAAGAGACTGTCACCCTTTTCTCATCCACTACAATAGTTTGAATTAGTTCAAAAACTTGGGATGGAACCCTTCTATGTTAATAAGTCTATCTTATCAGTGAAACTATTTCTTGCTTTTTCAAATTCTGAAACCTAAGGTATTGTTTTTTTCCTGAATGCTAACCATCACCAGAAAAAGTATGGCAGGAGGTTCTGGAATTCCTACTCAATTACAGTTGACAATGAACTCCACAGTGTCTGGCGTTAGTCTTAAACTCTATAGTTCCCAGTCAGCTGTACATTTATCTAATCATGACGCAAAAACACATTTAAATGATGCACTGTACTGAATTAAAAATTTTAATTTTATTTAAAAATGGACTGGGAAGCTATCGTTTAAAATACTTTACAATGACCTGTAGGTGCCAATCATTAATCTCTTTATTTAAATTTAATGTTTCATGTAAATCAACTATACTCCAATAAAATTAAAAAAAAATTAATGTTTCATTAAATTTAATTTTTCATTAAATTTTTTTTCAATAGTACATACTTAATTTCTTAAATAGGGGCACAGACATGGTACATAGCATCCCTGACATTAAACATGGTCATTGAGAGAGACCTTTATGAAGCACAATTATTGTTCTAGCAGAATTGAGTTACAATGTTTTTTTCAATGAACCTTGAGAGAAATGGAAAAAATTAATATTAGCATTCACTATGTGTATAAATGTATAGGTATGTAAAATTTTAAAATATACTTTAATTTTTAAAACAGCTGTGTGAAATACATGTTTTCACTACCATTTTACCTATTATGATCTTTAGTCTCAAAGAGGATAAGAAAATTGCATAAAGACATGTAAGTAGTCAGTGGTAGAATCTGGACTCCAGGGCAGATCTTTCTCATAAACAACCTGGATGGAAGTTCAAAGCAACATATCTTTAATATGTAGAGGCCAGAGAGACTTCAGAAATAGCAAATTACAAAATCAAACAATTTTAGTGCTCAGAGAAACTTTTGAAATCACCTTGTCAAGGGCTTCCCTGGTGGCGCAGTGGTTAAGAATCCCCCTGCCAATGCAGGGGACACGGGTTCAAGCCCTGGTCTGGGAAGATCTCACATGCCGTGGAGCAACTATGCCCGTGTGCCACAACTACTGAAGCCCATGCGCCCTAGATCCCGTGCTCCGCAACAAGAGAAGCCACTTTGATGAGAAGCCCATGCACCGCAATGAAGAGTAGCCCCCACTAGCCGCAGCTAGAGAAAGCCCACAGGAAGCAATGAAGACCCAACACAGCCAAAAATAAATAATAAATAAATAAATTTATTTTTTAAAAAATCACTTTGTCAAACCTCAGTTTTATAGAGGCCAACACTGGAGCTCAGAGCAGTTAAGTGATTTTTATTCACTGTCAAAAGTAAATTAGCGTCAAGCTAAATACAGTCTTCTTAAATTTAGTTTTGTCTTTGGGACAACTCTTACCTGCAAATATACTTGAGAAGGTTGTAATTGACCACTGGCAAGCTCTTCACCTGCTTTGCTAATCCTTTAACACCCTGAATATAAAGAAAAGAATAAATGTTATCTAAGTGTTGGCCTTGGAATTAAAGCACATGGAAAATGGGCATACAGCCTTTTTTTTTTTTTTTTAGTTAGTTAGTTAGTTTCACATATTACCAGTGAAGGATACTGTCTTGAAAACTTGCCACTATCACAAAGAACATTTCAGAAATATTTTCAAAAGATGTGAAAGCATTTCAAATATCTCTGTAAGCACTATTTGTGGAGAAACACGTTTAAGTGAAGCCCTTTTAACATTTTTAACATTTGTTCACAATTGACTGAAAAGGGAAGATTGCCTTATTTGTAATAAAGTTGTTTGGGGGAAAGAGTAGCCTTAATATAGTGAGAGTCCTTCCGATTTTTAGCATTTGGGGGCAAAGTGGCAAGGAGTGCTGATTTCATTTATTCATCTGTACTTTTCTTTTAGATCAGAGAGAGGATTAAAAATGGGACCTGTGTTGTGTGTGTAAAATCTAAATATGTGTGATGTCAATACTTAGAATAGTGGAAAACAATCCAAGCATGGGGCAAAGGAAACTTTACAGATTAAAGACTAAGAACACTGACAAAAAACCCAAACAATAGCTTTTTAAGAAATAAATGCATGGACTTACAGCTTCCTCTTCCTTGCTGAGCAGTTTGGCACAAGACAAAAAATCCTCATACTTGGCATAAGGAATAACCGGTTCTGGGAGTTCTCGGAGATACAGTTTAAGAAGTGATGCCACTGTGTGTACATCTGTGTTGCTGTGGAGGTAGAAGTGTAAAGAGTTTCTACGGAGTGAACTTTATACCGTTTGGTTAATTTTTTCATCAAGTATACATCTAAGAGTCAGACTTCTAAATGAGTTGACAATTGAATTAGTCGATCCAGCTTTCAAGAAGCACATGCTTGGGTAACACCTATTAGACACTACCACAGGTGGTAAAGAGAGGGACCCAGAGAGACACTTGGAATCCTCAGTGTGGTTTGAAAATATTCAAAAGTGCAAGCATTTTTCATTTGTGTGTATTTGATGTTAAGCAGAAGTGTTATTTTTCTAAAACAATGAGAATATATATACCAGATTTAAAATAAAATATGATACAATGCACCAAAAAACACCCAGTCTACATATGTGTGTCTATATGTATTCAATGTCAAACTTACTTATAGATCCTAACTTCATTTCTTTTTCTTTAGAAGACATTGGTGATTGGTTATAGACACCTGAAGTTTAGTATGTTTTAACTGTTTAAGAAAAACTCACTTTGAAGATGATTGATCTCAGAATGATTGCTTGTCTGATATTCTAAGATAGTTGGTGACCCTTACAGTCTTCTAGAAAGAGAAGGGAAGTGTTACAAAAATAAACACTGAAAACTTAACGTGTCCTTTGTGTAAAATTTATTTTTATTCTCTGCTGAATACCAGAGTGATAGGATAATTTACTGAAATATTAATTTATATTTTGTTCTCTGTATCTCTCTGTTAATCCATGAAGATGGCTGACAGTAGAGGCAGGAGGAGGCAGTTGGTTTGGGTTTGTTTTGTTTTGCTTTGATTTGTTTTTGGGGTGAGGAACAAGAGCGTGGGAAGGAGAGTGGTGGTCAGGGAGTGAAAGGTCAATTGATTCCCAAGAAGTGGGAAGAGTGGTGGTGAGCAAGGTCAGGGATTCTGTAAGTGGTGGGAACAAACACTCCAATCCCAGACTCTGCTGCAGGAAGTGACAAGTCGCTGAGGGGTATTCCTTCAGAAGCTGGGATACAGGCACCAGGATTTCCTGCCTCAGTGACAATTCTCTTGCCCCAAGCATGACATAAAAGCAGAGTTGACTTCACAAATCTACATGGGCTGGGACAATGGGCATCTCAGTTCTCAATTTTGGACTCTTAGGTTGATTTCCTCAACTATCTCCCGCATAACCTCTCTGTAACAGGCATTATAGAAAACACAGTGGCTAGGACCCTAAGGGGTTATAAAAAGGAATATTCTAGCCTGCTCATAATTTATAATCTAGTGGGTAGGAGATAGAAAGTAGATAATAACACAAGTATATAATTACAAAGTGTGGTGAGTAGTAATAAGGGAACGTTTGGGGTGCCATTTAATAACAAGAAAGGACTAATCCAGGGGTTGGAGGGCTTCTCTGAAGAAATGATGCTCAGGGTAAGATCTGAGGGGGTGTAAGAATGAACTAAATGAGAGTGAAGAATAAAAGAAGTCATTCCGATTAAAGCAAGGCACGTAAACAGAGCCCAAAGTGGGAGGGAGTGTCCTGTCCTTGAGGAGCTGACAAAAGGCTAAGGGAGAAAGAGCTCAGGGGATGAGGTCTGAGCAGAGGGGAGCATCGCAGGGCAAGGGCTGAGGTTTTCCATTTTAACATCAGAGTCAGTCAGAGCTGGTATATTGTCAACCTTTTTTCAGATGCTAAAATGATGGAGGTTATCTGATAGGGCCTGTCTTTAATCAATTTTATTCTTTTCATAATTACAGAAATGAATTTTTTCTCTTAAATTTCTGAACCGATAGACAACATAGAGGCCATATTAAAGGCTAGTAAAGAACATAAAAATCATGTCTCTGGGACATCTTGAAAACTATTCAAGCTCATTAATTTCTAAAAATACTTTCCTAATTTTTTTAAAAAGATACATAAAATAGTCTCAATGGTAAAGCAAAAAAAGACCCTATTTTTTTTATTTTCTGGCAAACTGCTATATTTCGTGCAATCCAAAACCTTTCTGTGTTTCTCTTGGTATGTCGTGAAGCACCTGACCCTTGAAGGCACAGTCATCAGCAGTAGCAAAACCACAAACTGGGGCAGGATATGCAATGCAATCAAATATTACAATAAGCGATTTCCATCTTTTTATTCCACTCTATCCAATCCACTCTAATCAAACCCAATCCATGACTGGGTCGTTGGGTGGTGTTGCCTTCAAATTCAATGACCATTTTGTTAAAGTTATAGAAAGACACAAAAAGGAATACAAAAATAAAATATAAAATAAGTATAATTTCAATATATGGTGTATGTTATGTATAATTTGTATGACTATATAAATACATATACATAAATACAAATATTTATGAATTAAATGCAATAAATTAATGAAACAATAATGATAAAGAAATATTTATTTAACAAGAAATCTGTTTTAGTGTCTCAATGATGGACTATTCATTACATTGCCTGTCCCCAAGCACAGTGTTTTTTGTTTTGTTTTGTTTTGTTTGCAGTACGCGGGCCTCTCACTGCTGCGGCCTCTCCCGATGAGGAACACAGGCTCCGGAGGCGCAGGCTCAGCGGCCATGGCTCACGGGCCCAGCCGCTCCGCGGCATGTGGGATCTGCCCGGACCGGGGCACGAACCCGCGTCCCCTGCATCGTCAGGCGGACTCTCAACCACTGCGACACCAGGGAAGCCCAGCACAGTGTTTTTAACGTAACTTGCCCGATACTGTATTATTTTGCTTCTAATGAAGTTGAGCTGTAGTACTGAGGACGTTTGAACACTAGATGGCATGATTGCAAAGTTAAACTAATTGAGATGGTGTGAAAATTGTGAAGGATCAAAGGCTGCAGAATCATTTTTCATCCACCGCAATTTTCTTAGCACCAAAGCTGCAGTAATGCTCCAAGAATAGATATATTTGCGCTATGAATCAAGGTAAGAGATGTGGACTATGATGATTATTTCATTCCTTCTCTAAAGTGATACATTACATTAGTTTCTAGCATTATAAGTATATACCCATACACTGCTGGTTATATAAAAATGGTAAGGAAAAAATAACCGAATATATTTTCTTTTTTATTTCAATTAACAAAGGTTATTACATTTTTGGCTTAAAGGTTACAACTTAAAAATTTTTGACTGTTTCCGAGGGGCTTTACTAAACTTAGTTTATTTTGTAGAAATAGAGACTTTTCCATTTTCCTAATGTTCTCATTTTTGGCTTTGTCCTTTCCCACCGAATGGAAGAAATCAATCATTTCTGGGAAGATTTGAACATGTTTGCCAGTTCCGATTCACCTCAAGTGGCTCACAGTCCATCCGCCCCAATTGCCAGCATGCTACTCACTGAAAGGGGAAATCTGATGTTTCTCTGAAAGATCTCTTTGTATATCCATTCTACAAAATAGCAACCTTCTGCATCTACCTCTACAAACTTGTATCTCTTACTGAAAACCCACTACTTTGCCTGATTAATATTTGCTTTAGTATGTACAGCCAATTAAGTAGATATCAATGTGATGTGTTAATTGCCCAAAGTACCTAGTGGGATGAGCTGTCTTTGCCTCAGAGAAATGCATCATTTTCTTCAGCAAGGTGAAGTGACTATATTGTAGCAAAAGTTGATGTACAATGGAGAATTAAAATCCCTAAACTGGTTAATAATAATCATAATAATGACAACAACAATAGCAGCAGCACACATCTACACACATCTCTCCCTGTCTCAGGCCCTCACAGCTGTCCAGTGAATAGGTCCTGTTATTAACTCCATTTAGGTACACGAACAGGAAACTGCACTGACAGAACATGCCTTGGGGCTAATTGCTGAGATATGAGAGGTTTTAAAGTCACACTCGTTTGGTAGAAATTCAAAACTACTTGCTAATATAAATTCATTATCCAGACCTCAGGTCTCCTTCACCCACCTGGTGGTAGAATCTGTTTTCAGAAATTAAGATAAATAGTCATGCACATCCTATCCAATGATAGCAAAGAGGCAGAGACAGGCCCAGGAATCCTGAGTAAAAGAGCTATCAGGCCAGAAGATATTCTGTAGCATATGTCCCTTAATTGATCAACGTATGGGGTTTGTTTTCACCTTAAATTTGTACGTGGACTTTACTTCTGGATCCTGTAGTGCTTTTTAATCAAACCTGAATTCCATGAGACTTTCTATAATTGACTTAGTTTTATATTCTTGAGGGTCTTCCTTTGGTCATTCTGGGATTGTTCTATCATTTACTCACCAAATAGTTGCTGAACACCTACAGTGTGTACCACCTCACGCCACATGCTAGGTGAGACAGAGACGAACAACATAGATCTTTTTTGTCCCCCCTTGGGCTTATATCTCTAATCCATCACCATCAACACATTTCCATCCCATGCCTCATTTGTTTGACTCCTTAAACATTTTCTGTATTTTTTATCTGCTAAGTACCTGCCAGGTGTGTGATCTTAAGAATCTTTTTATACTTCCCAGAAATTGCTTGCCTATTTATAATCTATGTACAATATTGACCCCTTACTAATCCTAACAGGGATAAAGGAGTCTGACAACAATCTGTCTTGCTCATCCTCTAACCCCACCCCCGCCTTCCCTGATAAACAGACTCACACACACACATAAGTAGAATGCCACAGTAATTCCATGTATGATACTACACAGACAAAAACCTTAGAACTTTGAAGCCTCAAAATTAGAAATGGGAATTTTTCACTCTGGATACTCTGCACAGGACACAACATAATCCATTGACTGAAGTGAACAGAATGAATTTCCAGGCACCGCACAGGGAGTTATTAAAGATATTGTGAAGTTCTTTGCAACACACACAATGAGATGACCTAAAATTTGCTTGGAACTAAGAAAGAATAATGTCATATCTATCAAACTCCGGGAAGAACATATATGAGACTGAAAACTTTCAGCAGCATTACCAAGATGAAGGCTGCCACCAAACTGTCTTAAACAACATGCCGTTCTGTGCATCAAATTCACCAAGACATAGAAAAGCAAATCCAAAGGCAGTAGGCAGTTCCAAACTAAACTAAACATTTACAAGAAAAGTCTGGTTCTGTTCTAACTTATTTTTTATATATCTGTCAAAAATGGTACACCTTTTGGCAGTAAAATTTGAATCTGGTTAAACTGTCATGGCTCACTGTAGTTATATAAGTGTCACTGCTGAATTATATACAACACAAAAGGGCAGTTTTATCTGTCTGGACTACACTGAATTAGTGCTTGTCTCAAAGAAGCCTCCTGGTTTAAAAGCAATGATGGCAGAGAACGGCAAGACAACCTTTACCATGGAATGAATTTTTGTCTCCCCAAATTCATACGTTAAAGGCTCAGCCTCTGATGTGATGTGATGGTATTTGGAGATGAAACCTCTGGGAGGTAATTAGGGTTAGATTAAGTTATCAGGGTGGGACTCTGGTTTGACGGGATTAGTGCCCTTATAATAAAAGACACCAGTAAGCTTGCTCCCTACCACCTTGCTCCCATCCACATGCAGGAGGAAAGGCCATGTGAGCACAGGGTAAGAAGGCAGCCATCTACAAGTCAAGAAGAGAGCCTTTACCAGAACCCAACCATGCTGGCACCCTGATGTCAGGCTTTCGGCATCCAGAGCTGTGAGAAAAATAAATTTCTTTTGTTTAAGCCACCCAGTCTGTGGTGTTTTCTTATAGCAGATGCACCAAATCTGCATCTCGTGAGCTTACCTATAAAACCATGCCAGAGTACTAGGTAATGAGATGTCATCAGAAAAATAGAAACATGTTTTCAGATAATGTAGATTTATGGAAATATTGTCAGATTGACCAATGTGACATAGAAGAAAGTGATTCTCAACCTTGGTTGCACACAGGAGTCACCTGGAAAGTTTTTCAAAATACTGATGATTGGGTCCTGTATATTCTGATATAATTGGTCTGGTGAAGCCTGGACATTGAGATTTTTTAAAGCTCCTCAGTTTTCATATGTTGCCAAGGTCAAGGGATATTAATATAGAACATGTATTTGAGGTTGAAAACTTCCAAATAAGGAGGCAGTTCTAATGTGTAATGGTCGCAAATTTAAATCTGGCTACTCTATCATCCATTGGCTCTGACTAGTTACATACTTATCTCTCCAGTGTTCGTGATGGAAGAGGTGGGAGGAATGCTGGTGGGGAGATGTTGTTCATGCTTAAACCAAACTGTTACACTGACATTTTCTTTCCGACTTCTAGGATTACTTATATGAATGTAATTACTTATGTGTATATAGACTTTCCCTTTAAAATGCTAGCTAACCACATAAAAAGAATATTTGACAGTTTTATATACAATGCAACATACCACACACACACACATACCCCTATATGCGTATAAGATACTCAAAGTAACAAATAAAATGCCCTGTTGTGTAGCTGAAGGAAGAGATTCCTGTGAGCAGTCTGAGTTTGGTGATTCTACATCATAGATCCCTCAAATAGAAAGTAACTACAGCCCCAAACTGAAAAACAAATTCATGGATATTCATCCATTTGCTGTTTCTGACAAATATTTCCCCTGGGTAAGTCTCTCACTTCATTGTTTTTTTGTCACCTCACTCACCTTCTCCTAGTCAGCTCCCAAGCTTTTCTTCCTCTGCTGGCCTCTAAGTGTTATTCTCCTTGACTCTGTGTACATACCTGGCTAAATCCCTAAGTTCGACGATCACTTTTCTACAATGACTACAAAGTATACATCTCCAAACCAGACCTTCCCACTGAATTCTTAGACGTTCCATACACACTCTGAACTCCATATAAACAAAGCTGGACAACAACAAAAACCTTGCAATGAAATTATTCCTCTTTTACCATTTTCTCAACCATGAATGGCATCACCATTCACAGAAACAAACAAGAAACCTAGAAGTCAAGCTAAATTTTTCTTTTTTTGAGATTCTAAATCTAACAGTGACTAGTGATTCTCAGACTAAGCTGCACATTGGAATCACCTGGAAAGTTTGCAAAATACCAATGACTGGATCCTATATATTCTCATGTCATACCTCATGAATCTGTTCCCTCCTCAGCAGTCTCATTGACACTGCTCAAGTTCAAGTTATCACTCATCTCCATTAATATAACAGCATATTCATTGGTCTTTCTACTACAAGCCCGTCTTCCCACCCTAGACCCCTGAACATACACATCCAGGTGGTAATCACTTGTACCAAATAAATATAAATGACAAGTAAAATGTCTTGTATAGCTTTTGAATACTATATATGAATACAAAGGGCAAATGTTTAAGCATATAGAGATAAATATACATTACAAAGAAACATATATACTTATTGTATAGATTAGTCATTAGAGGTGACATCATTTAGTTAGTTTGGATTAGTGTTTGAGAGCATTGATTCACTTTATAACTAGCCACACTCTAATATCTCTAAGTAAATTAAAAATTTAGGGCTTCCCTGGTGGCACAGTCGTTGAGAATCTGCCTGCTAATGCAGGGGACACGGGTTCAAGCCAAGGTCTGGGAAGATCCCACATGCCGCGGAGCAACTAGGCCCGTGAGCCACAACTACTGAGCCTGCGCATCTGGAGCTTGTGCTGCGTAACAAGAGAGGCCGCGACAGTGAGAGGCCTGCACACTGCGATGAAGAGTGGCCCCCGCTCACCACAACTAAAGAAAGCCCTCGGGGCTTCCCTGGTAGCGCAGTGGTTGAGAGTCCGCCTGCCGATGCAGGAGACACGGGTTTGTGTCCTGGTCCGGGAAGATCCCACATGCCACGGAGCATCTGGGCCCGTGAGCTATGGCCGCTGAGCCTGCGCATCGGAGCCTGTGCTCCACAACGGGGAAGGCCATAACAGTGAGAGGCCCACGAGCCACAAAAAAAAAAAAAAAAAAAAAAGAAAGCCGTCGCACAGAAACGAAGACCCAACACAGCCAAAAATAAATAAATTAATTAATTAAAAAAAATTTTAGACTGAAGAATAAAAATAAAATCTGACTTTTTCCATCATAGAACCAAGGTGAGTTCATCGGAGTGGAAAGGCTAATGCGATTGAGGCATTTAAAAGGCTTGATGTAGAACATTCAGACAAGTCTGCTTACAGTAACATTATATCAGTATAACTATTTTAACCGGCTACCTTGTACATACATAAGCATTCAATTCCAATGACAGCAACACAAAAAACCTAACTAAAACCTTAAGATGAAAATAGTAGATAAGTTCTGGCGATCTAACACACAGCATAGTGAATACAGTCAACAATACTGTATTATAAATGTCAAATTTGCTAAGAGACTAGATCTTAATTGTTCTCACTACAGAAAAGAAATTATAATTATGTGACCTGATAGAGGTGCTAGGCAGCATGCCAATCATATTGCAACATATAAACATACTGAACCAACACACTGTACACCTTAAACTTACACAGTGCTATATGTCAATTATATCTCAAAAAATTAAATTAATTACAGAAATATGTTGTCAGTTGCAAAATTAATGAACATGACTATTAAAATGAGTTCACAATGGACCTGGTGACTTGAGATCCAAGGTTCAATGTTATATCCAAATTCAACTTAGAAGTAACATTCAAACACACATGTTGCATTCTTCTACTATAAATGACATTAATACTGTCCAAGATCTTAACACCCATGTTACAAAAAAAAATTTTTCACATAGAAAATAAATCTAAGGTCAAGGAGCCACAAAGATTTTCTTATTAAACTAAGACCCTATTCATATCGATAATGTATAATTGCTTAGAATATGTATTGATCTAAGGAATTACTTGAAAGTCACGAACGATAGATTAGAGATAGCCTGTTTGCAAACTGGAGAGATTCTAAGTGTGCTTGTATCCACATACTATATATACATATATACACATACCACACACACACACACACACACAGGTAATACATACATACATATATATATATATATATATATATATATAAAATCATTTGTAGAATTTTTGTAAACATATCCAGTTGGTTTCATGGTATGAAGAAAATGAATCAAGGCTCTCCTTGATTGACTGTGCATGTTGGACTTTGTTCTCTCTCAGTGCCAGTAGAACTTTACTGAATTTATTCATAAGTGTCTCAGGAGAAAGCTCAAGCCTTTGAGATTCCAGAGAGTATCTATAGCTGTTAATGGAAGAAGTAGTTAATTTGCTCACGATTTTAAAAAAACATAGGCATTCCTAATCTAGGTTGTGATTGGAATAATATCTATTGCATTAACACTTTCTCTGGCTGTTCTGTGAAACATAATTTCCTAAATTCACGAAGTGTAAAATATATACCTGGAATTGCATAAATGATTAAAAAAATTAGAAGACTGTTGTCACTTCAGATGACCTATTTTCAGGTGGATATAAAGAAGCTACTCACAGGGGCTTCCCTGGTGGCACAGTGGTTGAGAGTCCGCCTGCCGATGCAGAGGACGCGGGTTCGTGCCCCGGTCTGGGAAGATCCCACATGCCGCGGAGCGGCTGGGCCCGTGAGCCATGGCCGCTGGGCCTGCGCATCCGGAGCCTGTGCTCCGCAACGGGAGAGGCCACAACAGTGAGAGGCCCGCGTACCGCAAAAAAAAAAAAAAAGAAAAAAGAAAAAAGAAACTACTCACAGTAAGAGACACAAGAAAACTCATTTACAGAAAATTTTAAGTTACAATGAACAAATAGCACTTACTATTCATTGGATTATGTGACTATAGTTTGAGAGAGGTGGATTAGGACACTTCTTGCCCACCTCATATTTCCCCCAGAAATTGCTCAGAAATAAAGACAACTGGAAGGAATAATATACATTCTCTAAGTACACTGTGATTATGCAATTACCTAATGATATGTAAATAGTGATCTTCCACATTTCTTGCTTAAATGGGATATGCTGTCTTTCCTAACATTTGACTCCTGATGGACAGATGCAAAGGATCCTTTCAAGGAGAAACCTCTGTGGCTCTATTAGTTTTCATGTCTTTACATTGGTAATTGTATGTACCAGAGACTTTATCACATAACCCTTGCTTGTTTGAATTGTACCCTGGACTTAAAACGTTATGGGTTGTAATTTCAGTTTCATATGATCTTCAAAATCTTGGCAAACAATGAAATTGGCTTAGCTAAAATAGAGAAGTTACAGCTGTATTGAGTTACTTTACAATTTTATGTTGTCTGCCTACATATTTTTCCCTTTACTAAACTCTGCAGATGGATTTTTAGGAGAAACAAAGGAAATGTCATCATCATAATACATTCAACAATTAATTTTTTTTTTCTGAGAGATTTCAGATTATGCAACCAAGAACGTCCCAGAGAATCATTATTGATGTTCTGATGCTGACAGGGTATATTTATGGAAAAAAAACTTTTTTTAATTTCCCCAAGAGCATTTAAAATCCATGTACATAATTTAATGTTTCCATTTTTAAATAAAAATAAAAGAGCTAAATATCACCGGTAATTTTTCTAGTTAATGAAAACTAAATAGCAAAGTTTCCTTAATCTAACTTTTTTTTTCTTATTAATGTGTCTTTAACGCTGACTCTTTTGCATGTTGCTCATTTCCTTTCGTAACCATCACAAGACTGGAAAATTTTGATTATCTGATTCTAGGATAAACAATAAAGGATGCAAACATTCTTTTCCAGAATACTTATTTTCTTCTAATAAAGTCAATAAGGTAGGAAACAAAACCTTCGTGCCTTATAAAGCAGCGGTCCCTAACTTTTTTGGCACCAGGGACCGGTTTTGCGGAAGACAATTTTTCCACGGATGGGGGCGGGGGCGTAGGCGGGGGAATGGTTCAAGCGGTAATGAAAGGCCATAGGGAGCAACGGGGGGCAGCAGATGAAGCTTCGCTCTGCCGTTGCTCACCTCCTGCTGTGCGGCCCGGCTCCTAACAGGCTGCGGACCCGTACAGGTCCACGGCCCGGGAGCTGGGGACCCCTGTTATAAAGGAGATGAATAAAGAAATGCCTAATTTTACACTGTTGAATCTGTAACTCATGGTGTTAGAGGCAACTTAAAAGGGTTTTCTGGCATATCCAGGTGAATCTACAAAATCAACACCCAAACTGTTCCAAGTCCATGCAGAACATGTTCGTCCTCTGAACACTTCAACAGTCTTTTATTACAACACAAAAGCATTCTCCACATAAGAGCTAAAATGATACCATTCCAGTTTATTAATTTGTGTGTATACATACATATTGGGGGAAAGACTAAAAAGCTTTAAAAGGATCCAATTATGTATTTATCGTGAATCTCCTACTAATAAATACTGTCATGCTCTTTGTTGGAAAGGACACTTTGCTACCACGTATACAGATATATATTATATTAGTGCTGTTATCTACTAGGACTATATTTAAGAGAGGTCAGTGTAAGCGGGAAGAAGAGAGACAAATTGTATTGAGCAGAAGTTAGGGGGTTTGTTTTTATATTTTGTTGTTTTGTTATAAATCAAAATCTAGTTCACTTTGGAAGTATAATGCATCTATATTCATGGAGTATTTCTGGAATAGAAAACAAACAAAGGTACTGGTTTTAATTTAGATTTGTGGCTTTTATGAAATTGTATTCCCATTCATAAGATTATGACTCCACATTAACATCGGCAGGCATTTAGCTGACAAAACTGATATTTTAACAGAATTTTAGAAGTTGTTTTGAAACATGACAATTTTCAAATTTCCTGAATTCTAATCTATGAAAATAAGAACATGAGTTGTCTACTTATTGAGATATCAGAAATATTTGCACTCTTTTACCCAACAAATATATTCAAAATATGCTCCTTGTATCCATTTATTCAACAAAGATTTATTGAATGCCCACATTGTGTCAGACACTGTTCTAGGTGCTAGGGATAGAAAAGGTGATCAAGAGTCAAAGTTCTCTACTTTCTTTGATTTCATATTGTAGTCATACATGTAGAATTTTACTTTATAAATACAGAGTTTTAAACGAATATCCACAGTGAGATCCTCATGAGTATGCATATGCATACTCTCATGATATCACAGATGTTTATCTCAATTCCCAGAACACTATTTTGATTCTTTAGCAATTTTTCAACCATTTCCTTATAATAAATTATCAAGATAACCAGAAAAATCAAACATTTAAAAACCATATGCCTTCTAAATGTTGCAGCCACTTTGGGAAACAGTTTGGCAATTCCCCAAATGTTAAACGTAGACCTAGCAATTCTACTTCTAGGTATACACCCAAGAGAAATGAAAACATGTTCACACAAAAACTTGTACGTGCATGTTCACAGCAGCATTCTTCATAAAAGCCAAAAAACAGAAACTACTGAAATATCGACCAACTGATGAATGAATAAACAAACTGTAGTATATCTACAAAATAAAATTCTATTCATTGGGGCTTCCCTGGTGGCACAGTGGTTGAGAATCTGCCTGCTAATGCAGGGGACATGGGTTCGAGCCCTGGTCTGGGAAGATACCACATGCCGCGGAGCAACTAGGCCCGTGAGCCACAACTACTGAGTCTGTGCGTCTGGAGCCTGTGCTCCACAACAAGAGAGGCCATGACAGTGAGAGGCTTGTGCACCGTGATGAAGAGTGGCCCCCTCTCGCCGCAACTAGAGAAAGCCCTCGCACAGGAACGAAGACCTAACACAGCCAAAAAAAAAAAAAAAAAATTCTATTCATCAATGCAAAGCAACTAACTATTGATACATGCTATAACATGTATAATTCTATTTATACAAAATGTCCAGAAAAGGGAAACTCTATAGAGACAGAAAGTAAGTACATTAGTGGTTGCCTGGGGAGGAAGGGCTGCTGGGAATAACAGTAATTGGTATAAAAGATGCTATTTGGGTGATGAAAATGTGCTAAAACCAGTATATGGTAATGGTTGCATAACTAGGTAAATTTGTTAAAAATCATTGAATTGTATCCTTGAAACTGGCGAATTGCATGATGTGTAAAATATGACTCAATAGATTTATTTCAGAAAATATATACCTTTAAGGGATGTACTTTCACCAAACTCACACAAGAATATTTACAATCTGACTTACAACACACACAAAAACACACTTTCAGAACATAAAACATTATAGGAATCTTATTTCTTTCAGTAGGAATTGCTATGGAGATTTCAAAACAGAAATGAAGATATTCTGGATTAAAAACACTTAAGAGTTTATGGTTAAGCACTAGTTTCTGTATTTATGTGTTCAGGATATTACTTTTCCTTGTCATACAAAATGTTAAAACCATCACCACCAACATCATGATACTTACAATGACAATAAATATGCTAAGTGTCTTCTTCACACTGTACCACTTACTCCTGGTGTTTTTGTTCCATTTTGCTTTATTTTTAAATTCATGAATACAACAATTCTGGGGGGGTTAAGTGTTATTTCCATTTTACGTATGAGGAAACTAGGAATTTGGAGAAGTTAAGTAACTAGTCTCAGATTGTTAACATAGGTAGTAAATGGTACCTGCTTCTCATCAAAGCCTGAATCTTATTCCTACACTGCTTGCTTGCAAATAAGTGCACAAATGCCAATTGATAGATATGCCAAATACTGGGAAACTTCTTGGTTAATTGGCTATTTTTCTTCATCACTCAATCAGGTTTCATTGGAAGTGAACTTAAATTTATTCAAAGCTAAATTGAAAGGAAGGTGTAATTCAGTTCCCCCACTTCACATGTATTGGCTTTTTAGATACATCACCAAGAGAGTAAGCACAACAGAACATGACAGATTTCTAGCTAACAACCTGTCTTACGTAAAATATTTAGTAAGTATTCATTCGGGTGAGTATTTTCCACGTATGGGATATTTTCCCTTAAAGTTCATTAATTTTTCAGACCTTGGTATGTTTAGAAGGGGGTTTCATGGAACCCTTGCAAGTTACACCCATGGTTCAAATTAGATAAGAGGCCAAGCATTCAGGGAAGTCGGCCTGTCAGTGCTAGCAAAGAGCAATCTGACTGTACTTCCCAAAGCATGGGCTATTCCAAGTCAGGTGTCACACGGACAGGACACTAAGAGACATTAAATTACACAGTAGGAACATTAGTCCATTCTCGATTGCCTTTCAGTTCTCCTGATTATAACAAGTAGGAAGTATCAGTTGGGGATGAGAGACGTGTTCAAGTGGTCCTAGCATGTGCCAATCTCCATTTTTATCAAATAAACAGAGGTCCAAAGGGTCAGAGTCTTCCCAAAGCAGCTGTATTCAGATGGCATTTAATACCCTCTTTGTGGCTATTGCATTTGTGCTATATTAAACTTTTATTTATGGCAAGTGCTGATTTTCAACTAAAAAATGATATCAAGTTCCTTTTACAACAAAATTGATTTAAAAAACAGTGAATAAACTTAAAGAAAAAGTTCAGTAACCAAGTATAGGTGTTATATGAATATGGCTAAAGTCAGGATGGTCCTATGTGAATGACGGACATCTGAGAAGTACTCTAAGACAATGTTTATCAATCTTGTCAAGCCATCATAATGTCTAAGAACTGCATCGAAATATAGAAACGTTAAGAGTTACCACAGCTAAACAGCTGCCCAGGACTTTGGAGGGCTGGCCCTTTTCTGAACTTTGGAAAATCATTTTGGTTGCTGAAAACAGGTAGCCAGTTTGCCATCTACAAGTTCAGGGCTGCCTTAGGCAAACTCCTGGGAGTCTGTTCTTTGCTTTTCCAACACTTTACCTATCCACATGCCATCAAGCTAGTATTTTCTTTCTTCACTTTCTTCCAGCTGACCTGACCAGTAGATCTTTATTCACACTATGATACAAAGGCTCTATACCTGTAGTGCATCACCGAACTCTCCAGTGTTTGAGTTTTCACATGGATCAAAGCATAGGTGCAGGGATGTACTTTTCAGGTTGTTCTAAAATTTCAGACCTATTTTAGCAGACAGGAAATTTTATATTTTACACATAAACTGTACACTCCAGAAAGTAATTTATCTTTCACAGTAGGGTAAGACCTGCTTAGCTTAGTCAGAAATAATATGTTGCTTTCATTAGTGCCATGAGGTTAAACTTTTTTCTCCATTTCATATATGAGAAAACTGAGGCACATCGCTTCAAATGATCAGTTTCACTTTAACCCACACTCTTGCAGCCCATAGTCTGGCTACTATTTCACAAGTTGTGGTTAGAGTACCATGTATATAAGAATTACCTAGGGTCAGAGAGCCTCATCCCCCAGAGGGCAGACAGCAGAAGCAAGAAGAAATACAATCCTGCAGCCTGTGGAACGAAAACCACATTCACAGAAAATAAGCAAAATGAAAAGGCAGAGGACTATGTACCAGATGAAGGAACAAGATGAAACCCCAGAAAAACAACTAAATGAAGTGGAGATAGGCAACCTTCCAGAAAAAGAATTCAGAATAATGATAGTAAAGATAATCCAGGACCTCAGGAAAAGAATGGAGGCAAAGATCCAGAAGATGCAAGAAATGCTTAACAAAGACCTAGAAGAATTAAAAAACAAACACCTAGAAGAATTAAAGAACAAAACAAACAGAGGTGAACAACATAATAACTGAAATAAAAAATACACTAGAAGGGGGCTTCCCTGGTGGCACAGTGGTTGAGAGTCCGCCTGCCGATGCAGGGGACACGGGTTCGTGCCCCGGTCCAGGAAGATCCCACATGCCACGGAGTGGCTGGGCCCGTGAGCCATGGCCGCTGAGCCTGTGCGTCCGGAGCCTGTGCTCCGCAACGGGAGAGGCCACAACAGTGAGAGGCCCGCGTACTGCACACACACACAAAAAAATACACTAGAAGGAATCAAGCAGAATAACTGAGGCAGAAGAAAGGATAAGTGACCTGGAAGACAGAATGGTAGAATTCACTGATGTGGAACAGAATAAAGAAAAAAGAATGAAAAGAAATGAAGACAGCCTAAGAGACTTCTGGGACAACATTAACTGTACCAATATTTGAATTACAGGGGTCCCAGAAGGAGAGAGAGAATGGACCCGAGAAAATATTTGAAGAGATTATAGTCGAAAAATTCCCTAACATGGGAAAGGAAATAGCCACCCAAGTCCAGGAAGTGCAGAGAGTACCAGGTGGGATAAACCCAAGGAGAAACACACAAAGACACATCACTGAGACACATAGTAATCAAATTGACAAAAATTAAAGGCAAAGAAAAATTATTAAAGGCAACAAGGGAAAAATGACAAATAACATACAAGGGAACTCCCATAAGGTTAACAGCTGATTTCTCAGCAGAAGTTCTACAAGCCAGAAGGGAGTGGCACGATATATTTAAAGTGATGAAAGGGAAGTAGCTACAACCAAAATTACTCTACCCGGCAAGGATCTCATTCAGATTCGACAGAGAAATCAAAAGCTTTACAAACAAAAGCTAAGAGAATTGATCACCACCAAACCAGCTCTACAACAAAAGGAACTTCTCTAAGTTGGAACCACAAGAGAAGAAAAGGACCTACAAAAACAAACCGATAACAATTAAGAATATGGTAATAGGAACATACATATCGATAATTATCTTAAACATGAATAGATTAAATGCTCCAACCAAAAGACACAGGCTTGCTGAATGGTAACAAAAACAAGACCCATATATATGCTGTCTACAAGAGACCCACTTCAGACTTAGGGACACATACAGACTGAAAGTGAGGGGATGGAAAAAAATATTCCATGCAAAAGGAAAACAAAAGAAAGCTGGAGTAACAACACTCATATAAGATAAAATAGACTTTAAAATAAAGACTGTTACAAGAGACAAGGAAGGACACTACATAATGATCAAGGGATCAATCCAAGAAGAAGATATAACGTTATAAATATATATGCACCCAACATAGGAACACCTTAGTACATAAGGCAACTGCTAACTGCTATAAAAGTGGAAATTGACAGCAACACAATAACAGTGGGGGACTTTAACACCTCACTTACACCAATGGACAGATCATCTAGACAGAAAATTAATAAGGAAACACAAGCTTCAAGTGACACAATAGATGAGAGAGATTTAATTGATATTTATAGGACATTCCATCTGAAAACAGCAGATTACACTTTCTTCTCAAGTGCACGTGGAATATTCTCCAGGATAGATCACATCTTGAGTCACAAATCAAGCCTCAGAAAATTTAAGAAAATTGAAATCATATCAAGCATCTTTTCCAACTGCAACGCTTTGAGATTAGAAATCAATTACAGGGAAAAAAACCGTAAAAAGCACAAACACGTGGAGGCTAAACAATACGTTACTAAATAACCAAGAGATCACTGAAGAAATCAATGAGGAAATCAAAAAGTACCTAGAGACAAATGACAACAAAAACACGATGATCCAAAACCTATGGGATGCAGCAAAAGCAGTTCTAGAGGGAAATTTATAGCAATACAATCCTACCTCAAGAAACAAGAAAAATCTCAAATAAACAATCTAACCTTACACCTAAAGGAACCAGAGAAAGAAGAACAAACAAAACCCAAAGGTAGTAGAGGGAAAGAGTCATAAAGATCAGAGCAAAAATAAATGAAGTAGAAACAAAGAAAACAAGAGCAAAGATCAATAGAACTAAAAGCTGATTCTTTGAGAAGTTAAACAAAATGGATAAACCTTTAGCCAGACTCATCAAGAAAAAGAGGGAGAGGACTCACATCAATAAAATTAAAAATGAAAAAGAAGAAGTTACAACAGACACTGCAGAAATACAAAGCACCCTAAGAGACTACTACAAGCCACTCTATGCCATTAAAATGGACAACCTGGAAGAAATGGACACATTCTTAGAAAGATATAAATTTCCAAGACTGAAACAGGAAGAAATAAAAAATATGAACAGACCAATCACGAGCACTGAAATGGAAACTGTGATTAAAATCTTCCAAGAAACAAAAACCCAGGACCAGATGGCTTCACAGGTGAATTCTACCAAACATTTAGAGAAGAGCTAACAGCCATCTTTCTCAACATCTTCCAAAAAATTGCAGAGGAAGGAACATTCCCAAACTCATTCTACAAGGCCACCCTCACCCTCATACCAAAACCAGACAAAGATACTACAAAAAAAGAAAATTACAGACCAATATCACTGCTGAATATAGATGTAAAAATCCTCAACAAAATACTATCAAACAGACTCCAACAACACATTAAAAGGATCATACACTATGATCATTTAGCCCAGGGATGCAAGGCTTCTCCAATATATGCAAATCAATCAATGTGATACACCATATTAACAAATT
>RJWK010023446.1:0-14148 GCA_004363435.1 Platanista minor
CCGTGTCCCCTGCATTGGTAGGCGGACTCTCAACCACTGCGCCACCAGGGAAGCCCTGTGACCATTTTCTTAATTGTTTTGGGTTTGATTTTGTAGGTCCTTTTCTTCTCTTGTTTTTCCCACTTAGAGAAGTTCATTTAGCATTTGTTGTAGAGCTGGTTTGGTGGTGCTGAATTCTCTTAGCTTTTGCTTGTCTGTAAAGCTTTTGATTTCTCCATTGAATCTGAATGAGATCCTTGTCAGGTAGAGTAATCTGGGTAGAGTAATCTTGGTCGTAGGTTCTTCCCTTTCATCACTTTAAGTATATCATGCCACTCCCTTCTGGCTTGTAGAATTTCTGCTGAGAAATCAGTTGTTAACCTTATGGGGGTTCCCCTGTATGTTATTTGTCGTTTTTCCCTTTCTGCTTTCAATAATTTTTCTTTGTCTTTAATTTTTGCCAATTTGATTACTGTGTGTCTCGGCATGTTTCTCCTTGGGTTTATCCTGTATGGGACTTGCTGCACTTTCTGGACTTGGGTGGCTATTTCATTTCCCATGTTAGGGAAGTTTTTGACCATAATCTCTTCAAATATTTTCTCTGGTCCTTCCTCTCTGTCTTCTCCTTCTAGGACTCCTGTAATGCCAATGTTGTGTTTAATGTTGTCCCAGAGGTCTCTCTGGCTGTGTCTTCATTTCTTTTCATTCTTTTTTCTTTATTCTGTTCCGCAGCAGTGAATTCCACCATTCTGTCTTCCATGTCACTTATCCGTTCTTCTGCCTCAGTTATTCTGCTATTGATTCCTTCTAGTGTAGTTTTCATTTCAGTTATTGTATGGTTTATCTCTGTTTGTTTGTCTTTTAATTCATCTAGGTCTTTGTTAAACATTTCTTGAATCTTCTCGATCTTTGCCTCCATTCTCTTTCCATGGTCCTGGATCATCTTCACTATTATTATTCTGAATTCTTTTTCTGGAAGTTTGCCTATCTCCACTTCATTTAGTTGTTTTTCTGGGGTTTTATCTTGTTCCTTCATGTGGTACATAGTCTTCTGCCTTTTCATCTTGTCTGTCTTTCTGTGAATGTGGTTTCTGT
This sequence comes from Platanista minor, assembly GCA_004363435.1. Classification (NCBI taxonomy): domain Eukaryota; kingdom Metazoa; phylum Chordata; class Mammalia; order Artiodactyla; family Platanistidae; genus Platanista; species Platanista minor. The sequence goes on from RJWK010023446.1 coordinate 1,075, forward strand.
TCCACAGGCTGCAGGATTGTAGTTCTTCTTGCTTCTGCTGTCTGCCGTCTGGTGGATGAAGCTATCCAAGAGCCTTGTGCAATCTTCCTGATGGACTGGTGGTGGGTAGAGCTGGCTGTTGCTCTGGTGGGCAGAGTTCAGTAAAACTTTAATCTGCTTGACTGCTGATGGGTAGGGTTTGGTTCCCTCCCTGTTGGTTGTTTAGCCTGAGGCAACCCAACACTGGAGCCTGCCTCCGGCTCTTTGGTGGGGCTAATGGCACACTCTGGGAGGGCTCATGCCAAGGAGTACTTCCTAGAACCTCTGCTGCCAGTGTCCTTGTCCCCACCGTGAGCCACAGCCACCCCCGCCTCTCAGGAGACCCTCCAACACCAGCAGGTAGGTCTGGGTCCGTCTCCCCTGGGGTCAATGCTCCTTCCCCTGGGTCCCCTGCTCCTTCCCCTGGGTCCCGATGTGCACACTGCTTTGTGTGTGCCCTCCAAGGGTGGAGTCTCTGTTTCCCACAGTCCTGTCAAAGTCCTGCAATCAATTCCCACTAGCCTTCACAGTGTGATTCTCTAGGAATTACTCCTCCTGTTGCCAGACCCCCAGGTTGGGAAGCCTGACATGGGGCTCAGAACCTTCTCTCCAGTGGGTGGACTTCTGTGGTGTAAGCGTTCTCCAGCCTGTGAGTCACCCACCCAGCAGTTGTGGGATTTGATTTTACTATGATGTGCCCCTACTACCATCTCATTGTGCCTTCTCTTTTGTCTTTGGATGTGGGGTATCCTTTTTGGTAAGTTCCAGTGTCTTCCTGTCAATGATTGTCCAGCAGCTAGTTGTGATTCTGGTGTTGTCACACGAGGGAGTTAGAGCACGTCCTTCTACTCCGCCATCTTCCTATTAAATTTCTTGTCAGCTTATGAAAATTTGTCTTGGAGGAAGGATGAAAGATTTCCTATTTCTATGGCACAGCTTTTATTAATTTGTGTTTTGATTTTTCTATGTGAGCATACCTTCCATGGTACATTTGAATTTTTTTCAATGTTTAAAAAACAGGAAATGATTAAAGAAATATTTTTGACAACAATATATCACCTTGTTGGGGGCCCTGAGATTTACTCTCTCTTATGAGATTCCATTAAACATCCTGTACTTCTGGATTTAATTTCATCCACCAGTTCTTCATAGAGCCCTGGAAAATGGCAAGCCAAGGCTGCCCTCCCTGCATTTTTCTGAGGTCCTGTCTTGGCACAGAGAAGCTTCTTTCTTTAGTTCTTTTCTTTCTTTTTTTTTTTTTTTTTTTTTTGCGTTACTCAGGCCTCTCACTGTTGTGGACTCTCCTGTTGTGGAGTGCAGGCACCGAATGCGCAGGCTCAGCGGCCATGGCTCATGGGCCCAGCCGCTCTGCGGCATGTGGGATCCTCCCGGACTGGGGCACGAACCCGCGTCCCTTGCATCGGCAGGCGGACTCTCAACCACTGCACCACCAGGGAAGCCTAGTTCTTTTCTTTTTTTAACATCTTTATTGGAGTATAATTGCTTTACATTGTTGTGTTAGTTTCTGCTATATAACAAAGTGAATCAGCTATATGAATACATATATTCCCATATCCCCTCCCTGTTGTGTCTCCCTCCCGCCGTCCCTATCCCACCTCTCTAGGTGGTCACAAAGCACCAAGCTGAGCTGATCTCCCTGTGCTCTGTGGCTACTTCTCACTAGCTATCTGTTTTACATTTGGTAGTGTATATATGTCAATGCCAGTCTCTCACTTCTTCCCAGCTTATCGTTCCCTATGGTTCTTCAGAACCATTTTTTTTTTTTTAGATTCCATATATATATGTTAGCATACGGTATTGGTTTTTCTCTTTCTGAGTTACTTCACTCTGTATGACTGACTCTAGGTCCATCCGCCTCACTACAAATAACTCAATTTCGTTTCTTTTTATGGCTGAGTCATATTCCTTTAGTTATTTTTTTGATTTTTCCCTAGGTTGGTCTGTTCAGTGTCTGCTGCTGCTTTTCATCTTGGAGTATCCAGTGTGAATTCTCAGGATTTTGTTAATTCTTCTTCCTCAGGATATCTTCTGAAAATTGAGGGGTAGTGTTGGGCACATTTCCATGCTGCCTAGAGCACCACAATTTTCTCTTTTTTTCCTTTGAAACTATGTTGTGAAACTAGTGGCATAAAGTTTTATCCCTTTATTTGCTGATGATATGTTTAAATTTTTGTTTTTTCTTAACAATTTTTGTTCTTTTTATTAGTTATTGGTGGTAGGAGCTTCTGAAGTACTTCTTTTACTATACTGGCTTTACCTGAAAATTCCAATAACGACTTTTTGGTGTTTTCACATCTCTCTCTGACATTTGACATTGCTAATAACTTCTTTTTTATCCCATCATCTGTAACTCTGTCAAACCTCTTTTTTGCTTACTTAATCTCTACCCTTTGGCTTTTCTTCTTCTAGTTCCTCCATTGATACATTCTCATGGGCTTTGTCCTTGTAATTCTCTGCTTTTCTGTCAACATTCAATCTATTGGTTTTATCACCTTTAAGCAGATGGCTCTCAAATTTGTATCCTTAGCCTTGTATTTTACCTAAGCATTTATTTCCTGCTGAAATGAATGTATTTTCTTTAAAGTAGCTCTGTATTCTCATTCTACCATTTCTTTTGATATTGTCATCACTTATTATTAAAGCCTTGAAGTTGTCATTGTATTATTTGTCTCTCTTTTCTTTAAATCCATTTACCAGGTCAAGCCTCTTTTGATCTTAACTCTCACTGACATTGTCAATTATAGATCCTCATTTCTCAAGCTGTGTAGCTGTAGTGACTTATTAATTTGCCTTCTTAGGTCTCATTTTATGTTTTTGCTGTCTTCAAGCTATTTTATACCTAGCTTCCAGATTAAACTCTATCTCTATGTCTCTTTTTAAATTAACTGTAACATACATATAGAAAAGTGCACAAATCACAGATGCTCAGCTTTATGAAATTTCACCAACTGAACACACTTGCGTAACTAGCACCAGCAAATTCATCATTTAAAACATCACATTCATAATCTTGTTATTGTGCCTTAAACATCAGTTAAGGAGTTTGAGCCTTATTAGTTCCCTTAACGTTAGAATAGCAAGAGGTAAATTGGCATGCCATCTGCAACTGCTTGCCACATATAGCAATATGTTCACTTAAAACAAAATTCAGATGTACAAAAGGGTATATAATGAAGAGTCTCCTTCCCATTCCTGTGTCCCAGCCACTGTGTGTTCTTCTAGAAATATTTTATGCTCTTAACAAGTAAATTTAATTTTTATTCTTCCTCCTTTTTACACAATGTAAGCATACCAAGTTCTGTATCTTACTTTTTTCTATTAATAATTGTTAATGATAGTTCCAGATCAATACACAAGTTTTCTCATTTTTATATTAGGGCTGAATGATACTCCACTGAATGAATATGCCACGATCACATCTACCATGTATGGTTGTGAATGTTGGACACTGAACAGATTCACACAGACTATGATTTGAATGGCACTCCCTAGGATTTCTCAGTTATCAATACAATCAACCGCAGCAGCTTTGATTGTAATTTACCTAGTCAGTTCCTTTTAATTAATATTTCCAGTTTTTAAAAAATTCCAAACATTACTGAATTGAATAGTCTTATGTATATCATTTGACATCTATGGAAAAATTATCTGTAGGATACCATTCCCTTTAATTCCTTAAAGTATTTATAATCTCTACTCATTTAATAATTAGACATAATCAGTTAATTATGGAGTTGTTTTTAAAAATTTTTATTATTTGTCATTCCTCAAGGAGTGATACCATGTATTAAATTATTTTATATTCACCCTGACCTAGAATACTGGTGTACATAAATAAGCCCTTAGGGTGGGCTGGAGTGTTTCTCAGATAGCTGCCAGATTGTTTCCCTTTTTATTCATCTAAGCTCTTCATAATCCTTTTGAAATTCCTAATAATGAGAGAAAAAAACTATTGTCAAAGCTTTGATCACAGCTAGATGCATTTAGAAGCAGAAATGATGTTTTTCCAAGCTACAGAATAAAATGAACCACAATCTCAGATATAGTTTTAAAAAAAAAAGCAAAATGTTTCACCTTTCTTTGGAAAAAAAATGTTTCTTATTCTTCCATTGAAAACATGGTATGAGATAGAGTATATCTTCACTGAGACTTAGTTGAGCTATAAGTAAAATAACAGAAAAATGACCCATAAGGATACAGTATATCAAAGTAAATTTTTTAAAGCTACTACCTACAAAGTGAATAAACTGGAATTATCCTACTTGATATTAAAGTGAATAAGTCAGCTATTTTTATTGACTTATTTACGTTAAGGTCCATTTAGTGTCCTGCTTGCAACTTTGGAAACCTTGATGGAGTTCATTTTTCCACAATCTTTTTCCCGCTCTACTTGTTCGATCATAAAACCAGACAGTTTTCAGTTGGGAAGAAATTGGAATTTGTTTTCTATTTGGAAAACCACACATTTTTACCATCTCTTTAGGTGGTGTCACTGAGCTTAGAGAGAGAAACCTTTTCTCATTTTTCTGTATACATTAGAGGATTTCAGCTGAATTAAATTGACTTCTGATATGATGAGCCAGACTTGAAAATAAAAGATGTGTTTATTTATTTCTTCTAACTGACCCTAAAAGATTCCCTGCTTGAAATTCTAGGAGACTGGAGGGGAAAATAAATTCTATCATAGTTCTTGGGATTTATAGCAAACAAGCAAGAATAACTTTGGGGTGTCTGATAACTGACCTTTAGATGATTATAAGTTATACTGTAGAGATTTTTTTTTTTAACGACTTTGAGCTATAACTCACATGCTGAAGAATTCACCCATTTAAACTGTACAATTTAATGGTTTTTATTCTGTTCACAGAGTTGTGCAACCATTACCACAATCAATTTTAGAACCCTCTACTCACCCCAAAAGGAAATCCGGTACCTGTTAGCAGTCACTCCTCATTTCTTCACAAATTGGCCATCTCTAGTCAATACTAATTTGATTTATGCCTCTGAAAATAGACTTTGGACATTTCATATAAGAAGACAGCACAACATGTCAGTCTTTTGTGTTTGGCTTCTTTCACTTAGCATGTTTACAGGGTTTATCCATGCTGTAGCTTGTATCAACATTTCATTCATTACCGTTGCCAATTTCATTGTATGGATACATCATATTTTATTTATCCGTTTATCACTTGATGAACATTTGGGTTGTTCCCCTTTGTGACAATTATGAATAATTCTGCTCGAATATTCATGCACAAGTTTTTGTGTGGGCATATGTTTTTATTTCTCTTGGGTACATACCTAAGAGTGGAATTTCTGGGTCATATATAATAACTCTGTGTTTAAGTTTTGAGGAACTATCCATTTTACATTTACACCACCAGTATCTGATGGTTCTAATTTCTTCACAGTCTCCAACACTTGATATTATCTGTCTTTTTGATTATGGACATCTTAGTGGTGTGAAATGGTATCTCATTGTGGTTTTGATTGGTATTTTCCTAATGGCTAATGATATTGAACATCTTTTCATGTGCTTAGTGGATGTCTGTAAATCTTATTTGGAGAAATGTCTACTCAGATCTTTTGCCCATTTTTAATTGGTTTGGCTTGTTATTATTGAGTTGTAAGAGTTTTTTATACAATCCAGATAAAAGTCCCTGATCAGATATATGATTTGTAAATATTTTCCCCATTCGGTGGTCTTATCAGTTACTTGATGGTGGCCTTCGAAGTACAGACGTTTTAAATTTTGATGAAAACAAATTTACATATTTTTATTTTGTTGCTTGCACTTTTGGTGTCATATCTAGAAACCATTGCCTGGACCAAGGTCATGAAGATTTACTACTATATTTTCTTCTGAGAGTTTTATAGTTTTAGCTCTGATATTTAGATCTGTGATTCCTTTAGATTTAATTTTTTGTGTATAGTCTAAGGAGACATCCTGCTTAACTCTTTTGCATGTGGAATCCAATTTTCCCAGCATCTTTAGTAGAAAAGACTTTTTTTTCCTCCAGTGAATAGACTTGGCAGTGAAGTCTGAGTCCTCCAGCTTTGTTCTTTTTCTTCAGGGTGTTTTGGTTTGTTTGTTTATTTATTTGGTTATTCTGGCTTCCTTGCATTTCTTTGTAAGTTTTAAGATTAGCTTGTCAGTTTCTGCAACAACAAAAAAAGCTAGCTTAGATTTTAATATGGATTGAGTTAAGTTTGTAGAACAAGTTGGACAGTTGCTTTCTTAACAGTATTAAGTCTTTTGGATCCATTAACATGAATCTTTCCATTTATTTAGGTCATCTTTAATTTTTTTCAACAATATTTTATAATTTTAAGAGTAAAGTTTTGTATTTATTTTGTAAAAATTTATCCCTAAATATTTTATTCTTTTTGATGCTGTTGTAAATGGTATTGTTTTGGAATTGTTTTTTAATTTTGTTTTCAGGTTGATCATTGCCAGTATATAGAAATACAGGTGATATATGTATATTGATCTTGTACCCTGTAATCTTACTGAGCTCATTTATTAGTTCTAATACTTTAAAAATTGTATTTCTTAGGATTTTCTATATATGTCATGTCATCTGCAAATAAATATAATTTTACTTCTTCCATTCCAAATTCATTGGAAATTATTTCACTTATTTCATTGTACTGACTGGAACCTCCATTACAGTATTGAATAGAAGTGGTGAGATTGTGAGATTGGACATTCTCATCTTGTTCCTGATTTGTTGGGGAAAGCATTCAGTTATAGTGTTGTTTTTTTTTTTTTAACTCTAAAAAGAATGGGCCATAACTTTGCTTTGAAGACTAATTTCCTTTTGATTTAAGATTCTTTTCTTCTGTTTACATACACAGATATGTGCTGATTAGACGGCTCAATTGTGCAGTGTGGAGGATAAGACAGTGCCTTACGAAAATGGGGTTTGGGAGTGACCTGAAGAATTCACATGAAGCTGTGTTAAAATTGCAAGACTGGGAATTACGGTTACTGGAAACAGTGAAGAAATTTATGGCCCTGAGAATAAAAAGTGATAAAGAATATGCATCTACTTTACAGAACCTTTGTAATCAAGTTGATAAGGAAAGTACTATCCAAATGAATTATGTCAGCAATGTATCCAAGGTAAGAAGAATGATTTCATCATTTATTGTCTATAACATCATAGTTGTCCTTAAGGCAAATAAATAGATCATACTATTGAATAAGTGTACTTACGTCAGCATTCTAAAATCTTCCAAAATCTTGCTGATTATCAGAATCTCATGGGGAAAGTTTCAAAAATTATAAAATTTGGGCCCAACTCCTGATATTCTGAGTCAGTAGGTCTGAAATTTTTGAACTTTGAAATCTTTTTTTTCCAGTAGATGTCCAGATTATTCTAATGATTAGTTAGGTTTGAGAGCCCTTCTTACAAATTTCATTTTCTTTATTACCCTACCTCCTTGGGTTCCTTGAGCCCTGCCGTTTTCTTCTTTTGACACAAACTTTCATTATAACCCACCTTCCCTGCATTCTTCTGTGAATCATTTGTATAGTGAATCACATGGAGTATTTTAACATGTAGGTGTTCTCTGCTGTCATTTCATTACTAAAATACTAATATATTGATGATTTAATCACACATAAAAATCCTTTGGATAAACAATATGGTTTTTTAGCTCCAAGATTATAAAGTATAGTATAAAATTTAAAAATAAGGGCTATAAGAACAAAGGCCAAAATTGAACTGCTAATTGTCCTTTGAAGGCATAAAATATGAAATATTACACACCTTAATAGTTCTTGGATTTTCGCTCTGTTTATTTTCATTGTCTTACTTCACATTTCACTATATTTATTCAAAGTTAAAATTTTTTTACCTTACTTGGAAAGTTAAAAAAATTAGGGTGTTTCTTGCACTCCATGGGTCTTAGGATTTGAGTAAATTGTAGAAGAAACTCTGTTTCTTATGGGGAATGTGTGTATGTGTTATGTGTGATCAGGTAAAGATCTGTGATTTTGCTGAGAACTCCTAATGTTAATATCTTTAACATCCTTTCCTGGGTCAATGAGGTTCCCCAAAGAACAATTCTCTAGTCTCTAGTCTGAAGGTAGGGTTGCCAGATGTAGCAAATTAAAATATAGAACACCAGTTAAATTTGCGTACAACATTTGAGAAATGCATACACTAAAAATTATTTTTTATCTGAAATTCAAATTTAACTGGTGTCCTGTATTTTGTTTGACTACTCTGTTATGTTATGGGAATAGATAGGGAAAGTAGATGGAGTGTTCGAAGAGTCATATTTTAGTTAATCCTCCTGTTTTTGGTAAGCTGCCTGGTGTCTCTGAGTCCAAAAGCTCTCTGGTTAATTTTTTCCTCTTTTCTTCTGCACTGGGGGAAGAATAGTTGCATGTCTGTGGGCTGAGCAATAGGAACTAGAATTCTGGCTGTTCCTTATATAGACTGAATCAATCCTTCTGTTTCGGTGCCCTCTCCTTTTTCTTCATTTAGATTTCTCCAGTTCCTGAGCTTTATTGGAGTTATCTGACCCTATAAACTGGACTTTTCTTCTTTTTCTCCCCCCAGTTTCATTGAGATATAATTGACATACATCACTGTATAAGTTTAAGGTGTATAGCATGATTTTTTTTTTAAAGGGCTTCCTCATTCTTTTATTTATTTATTTATTTTTTGCGGTACGTGGGCCTCTCACTGTTGTGGCCTCTCCCGTTGCGGAGCACAGGCCCCGGACGTGCAGGCTCAGCTGCCATGGCTCACGGGCCCAGCCGCTCTGCGGCATGTGGGATCTTCCCGGACCGGGGCACGAACCCACGTCCCCTGCATCGGCAGGCGGACTCTCAACCACTGCGCCACCAGGGAAGCCCCATTCTTTTATTTTTAATAAATTTATTTATTTATTTTTGGCTGCATTGGGTCTTCGTTGCTGCACGCGGGCTTCTCTAGTTGCGGCGAGTGGGGGCTACTCTTCGTTGCAGTGCGCGGGCTTCTCATTGTCGTGGCTTCTCTTGTTGCGGAGCATGGGCTCTAGGTGGGCGGGCTTCAGTAGTTGTGGCACCTGGATTCAGTAGTTGTGGCTCACGGGCTGTAGCATGCAGCCTCAGTAGTTGTGGCACATGGGCTTAGTTGCTTCCCGGCATGTGGATCTTCCCGGATCAGGGATCGAACCCATATCCCCTGCATTGGCAGGCAGATTCTTAACCACTGCACCACCAGGGAAGTCCAGCATGGTGTTTTGATTTATGTTATGTTGTGAAATGATTATCACAGTAGATTTAGCTGATAACCAAATAATAAAAAGAAAAGAAAAACATTTCTCTTTTTGATAAAAACTCTTGAAAAGAACTCACTTAACAACTCTCTTTATCATACAACAGTGTTAACTGTAGTCATCCTGCTATACATTATATCCCTTGTACTTATTTATCTTATAACTGGAAGTTTGTACCTTTTGATCATTTTCCTCCAATTCCCCCTCCCACCATGTGGCCTTTTCTTCTTGACCTCCCCTTTGCCATACACTTAAGTTTCAACTTTTCCTGATACGTTAATCAGTTACCACTTACATTTTCTAACATTTTGTTGGCAAGTCTTATCTGTGATTGTTGCCTTTTCTATCTTCTTTGTTATTGCGAATTTATAATTTAAGTAATTATATTATATTTTGGTAGGGTTTTGGAAAGGAGTGAAAAATAGCCATGTGTTTTATTTACTATGTTTAACTGAAACTATACTGTTTAGAAAAGTATGAGACTTCCCTTGGAGGTCCAGTGGTTAAGACTTCCCCTTCCAGTGCAGGCGGTGCGGGTTTGATCCCTTGTTGGGGAGCTAATATCCCACATGCCTCGCAGCCAAAAAGCCAAAACATAAAACAGAAGCAATAGTGTAACAAATTCAATAAAGGCTTTAAAAATGCTCCACATCAAAAAAATCTTAAAAAAAAAAGTAAGGTAGTGAAAGGAACAAGAAATAGTATTAACAGGTAAGAAGATTGAGGATTTATGAGGTCAGGACAGAGAAGGAGTCATTAATGTGTATACTGAAGTGGCAGGTATTTTGGCGAGGGATAGATGGAGACAAATGCTAAGATAAAGAAGGCAGGAGAATTTAGGGGGATGGGAAAAGGGGATAGGAAAAGGTGATAGATTGAGAGGAAGTGGTTTAATTGGTAGTATTGACTTTCAGAGAGGAAATGTTGAGAGATAACAGTTGAACAATGGTTGGAAACCCAAAGAAAAACAAGGAGTATGTCAGCTTTTCCTCTTAACTCTGAAAATGCATTACATTATTCTGATTATTGTTGCTTTATAGTAATCTCAAAGTTAGATAGTGTAATTTCTCTTTGTGCTTTTTTTTTTTCTTTCCAAAATTGTTTTGGCTACTTTAGTTCCTGTGCATTTCCATATGAATTTTAGAATCAGCTCATCAATTTCTATAAAAAAGGCTACTGAATTTTGATTGAAATGCATTGAGTATATAGGTAAATTTTGGGAAAATGTATATCTTAACAGTATTGGAGTTCTAATCCATAAACATGGTGTATATCTTCTTTAATTCTTCTAATTAATCTTATATCAATAGTTTTAAGTGTATAGGTCTTTTGGATTTATGTGTATTTCATATTTTTTGATGTTCTTGTAAATAGTATTTTTCCTAATTTTCAGTTTTCCACTGTTCATTGTTATTATGTATGTTAATCTCATAACCTAAACTTTGCAAAACATACTTATTTGCAGTTGTCTTGTAGAGTCCATTGAATTTTCTACACAGATGATTATATTATCTGCAAACAAAGAGAATTTTAGTTCTTCCTTTCCAATTTGGATGCCTTTTATTTATTTTTGTGGCCTTCTTGCGATAGCTAAAACCTCTGGTGCAGTTCAATAGAAGTATTGACCTTGTTCCCGGTCTTAGGGGAAAAGCGTTTAGTCTTTCACTATTAAGTATGATGTTAACTTTGAGTTTTTGTAGATATCTTCTATAAGCTTATAGAAGTTCCCTTCTGTTCCTGCCTAGCTGAGAGCTTTTTCATTAATTGTTGTTGGATTTTGTCAAGTGGTTTGTCTTCTTCTGCTTAGGTGATTGTATTGTTTTTTTCTTTTCAGTTTGACAATATATTGAAATGTATTGATTGATTTTCAGATGTTTCAAACATTTGAAGATTGTTAAAAAAAAACAAACCTTCCCACTTCATCTTTTTGTATTATCCTTGTTTTTATGTCATTGGATTCAATTTGCTAAGAAATTTTTTTTGGAGAATTTTTGTGTCAGTGTTGCTGAGGGATATAGATCTACAGTTCCTTTTCTTGTAATATTGTCTGGTTTTGGTAGCAGAGTAATAAGGCTGGCTTCATAAGACAAGTGGGAAGTATTTTCTTCAATTTTCTGGAGAAGTTTATGTAGAATTGGTTTTATTTCTTACTTAGGTGTGTGATAGAATTCACCAGTGAAGTTATCTTCGCCTAGAGTTTCTTTGGGAAAAGGTTTTTAGTTATAAATTTAATTTTTAAAATAAAGGGCTTTTCATATGATACTTTTCTTCTTCAGTGAACTATAAGGAATTTATTTATTTTTGCCTAAGTTGTCAATTTTTTTTAGTGTTGCTTATTATTTTGCCTTATTTTCTTTTAATATTTGGAGGATCTTTAGTAGTCTTATCTCTCTCATTCCTGATATTGATAATTTGTCTTTTTTTTTTTTTTTCTTGATGGGATTGGCTAGAGATTTCTCAATTTTACTGATGTTATATGAGAACCAACTTTTGATTTCATTCATTGTATATTGATATTCTGTTTTCTATTGCATTGATTTCTGCTTTGAAATCTATTAATTTTTTTTCCCATTTAATTTGTGTTTCATTTGCTTTTTTTCTCCCCTGGATTAATAAAGTAGAAGTTGAGATCACTGATTTAAGACTATTCTTCTTCTGTAATACATACATCCTTATAGTGTTCTTAATTTTTTCTGAGTACTGTTTTAGCTGCATCCCAGAAAATTCTCATATGGTTATTTTCATTTTTTTCAGTTCAGAATACATTTTAATTTCACTTTTGATTCCTTCTTTGACCCATGTATTCTTTTAAAGTCTCTTATATAATTTCCGAGTAGTTGTTTTTTCTTCTAGAGATTTTTTTTTTTTTTTTGGCGGTACGTGGGCCTCTCACTGCTGCGGCCTCTCCCACCGCGGAGCACAGGCTCCAGACGCGCAGGCCCAGCGGCCATGGCTCATGGGCCCAGCAGTTCCGCGGCACGTGGGATCCTCCTGGACTGCGGCACGAACCCATGTCCCCTGCATCGGCAGGCGGACTCTCAACCACTGCACCACCAGGGAAGCCCTAGAGATATTTTTGTTACTGATTTCAAATTGAGTTCCATTGTTTTCAGAGATCCTATTTTATATGACTTGAATCCTTTTGAATTTATGGATACTTGTTTCATGGCCCAGAGTATGGTCTGTCTTGGTAACTCCTTCATGTGCACTTTATACTCTGATGTGTTCTTATAAATGACAGGTCAAGATGGTTGATAGTAGTGTTCAAGTCGTTTATTTCTTTACTCATTGTTTTTTTATTTTAAAGAATATGGTTACACATTTTTTCTTTTTTAAATTTATTTGGCTGCGTTGGGTCTTAGGTGTGGCACATGGGATCTTTGTTGTGGCCTGTGGGGTCTTTCGTTGCGGTGTGCAAGCTCTTCGTTGCGGTGTGTGGGCTTCTCTCTAGTTGTGGTGCATGGGCTCCAGAGTGCACGGGCTCAGTAGTTGTGGTGCGCAGTCTCAGTAGTTGTGGTGTGCAGGCTCTAGAGCATGTGGGCTCAGTAGTTGCAGTACATGGGCTTAGTTGCCCCGTGGCATGTGGGATCTTATTTCCCCGAACCACGTCACTTGCATTGGAAGGTGTATTCTTAACCTCTGGGCCACCAGGGAAGTCCCTCTTTACTCATTTTTGTCCACCTGTTCTATCAGTTATTGAGAATGGTGTTGAAATCTCTGATTATAGTTGTGAATAAGTCTGTTTCTCCCTGCAGTTTG
>RJWK010023446.1:14248-29188 GCA_004363435.1 Platanista minor
TTTTTTTTTTTTTTTTTTTTTTTTTTTTTTTTTTTGCGGTACACACGCCTCTCACTGTTGTGGCCTCTCCCGTTGCGGAGCACAGGCTCCAGACGCGCAGGCTCAGCGGCCATGGCTCACGGGCCCAGCCACTCCGCGGCATGTGGGATCTTCCTGTACTGGGGCACGAACCCGTGTCCCCTGCATTGGCAGGCGGACTCTCAACCACGGCGCCACCAGGGAAGCCCTGTTTTGTTTTTAATTCCAGTAAACCTGGTACCTAACATTCTGGTTTTAAGTGTACAGTATAATCAGTATTCGTATATACCATAAAGTGATCATTGCAGTAAGTCTAGTTATCATCTGTCACCATATAATTGACCCCTTCACCCTTTCCACCTACACCCCAATCCCTTTCCCCTCTGATAACCACCAGTCTGTTCCTGTAACTGTGAGTTTTATTTTCTTTGCTTATTTTTTTTGTTTTTTTAAAATTCCACATATAAGTGAAATTATATGGTGTTGGTCTTTCTCTGACTTATTTCACTTAGCATAATAGCCTCACAGCCCATCCATGTTGTCATAAGTGGCAAAGATTTCCTTCTTTTTTATGGCTGAGAAATATTCCATTGTGTATATATACCACATCTTCTTTATCTCTTCATCCACCAATGGACACTTAGGTTATTTCCATATCTGGCTATTTTAAACAATGCTACAGTGAACATAGGGATGCATATATCTCTTTTAGTTAGTGTTTTTGTCTACTTCAGATAAATACCCAGAAGTGGAATAACTAGAGCATATGATAGTTCTGTTATTATTTGAGGAACCTTTATATTGTTTTACATAGTAGCTGCACTAAATTACATTATCACCCACAGTGTATGAGGGTTCCGTTTTCTCTATAAATTCTCCAATACTATAACAAGTATGACATTCTTGTCTTTTTGTCAATAGCCATTATGACAGATATGTGGTAATATCTCATTGTGGTTTTGATTTGCATTTCCCTGATAGCTGGTGATCTTGAGCATCTTTTTACCTACCTGTTGGCCACCCATATGTCTTCTTTGGAAAAATGTCTATTCATATCCTCTGCATGTTTTTAAATTGGATTTTGTTGTTGTTGTTTAGTTGTATGAGTTCTTTATGTGTTTTGGATGTTATCCCATTATTGGATCTATGATTTGCAAATATCTTATCCTATTCTGGAGGTTGACTTTTTGTTTTGTTGATTATTTCCTTTGCTGTACTGAAGTTTTTTAGTTTGATGTAGTCCCAATTGTTAGTTTTGCTTTTGTTGCCATTGCGTTTGAATCAGATCCAAAAAATATCTCTAAGAGTGATGTCAAGGAGCTTACTGCCTATGTTTTCTTCTAGGAGTTTTATGGTTTCTGATCTTACATTCAAGTCTTTAATCAATTTTGAGTTGATTTTTGTGTATGGTGTAAGATAGTCATCCAGTTTTATTCTCTTCCATGTGGATGTTGGGTTTTCCCAACACCATTTATTAAAGAGACTGCCTTTTCCCATTGTATATTTTTGCCTCCTTTGTTGTAAATTAATTGACCATATATATGTGGGTTTATTTCTGGGCTCTCTATTCTGTTGATCTATGTGTCTTATGCCAATACCATACTATTTTGATTACTATTGCTTTGTAGTATAGTTTGAAATCAGGGAGCATGATACCTACAGCTTTGTTCATTCCTTCCTTCTTTCTGTCCTTCCCTCCCTTCCTTCTGTCCCTCCCTCCCTCCCTCCTTTTCTTGGGGACTTTGGTCCCATACAAATTTTAGAATTATTTATTCTAGGTCTGTGCAGAATGCCATTGGAATTTTGATAGGAATTTCTTGATATTATTTCAGTCTTCTTAAATTTATTGCGACTTGTTTTGTGGTCTAACATGTGGCCTATCCTTGAGAATGCTCCATGTGCCCTTGAGAAGGATGTGTATGCTGCTGCTTTTGGGTGGAATGTTCTATATATTTCTGTTAAGTCCATCAGGTCTGATGTTTCATTTAAGGCTGACGTTTCCTTATTGATTTTCTGTGTAGATGATCTATCCATTGATGTAAATGCGGTTAAAGTCTCCAACAATTATTGTATTGCTGTCAGATTTTCCCTTTAGGCTTGTTGTCTTATATATTTATATTTTCCTATGTTAGGTGTGTAAATATTTACAGATGTTATATCCTCTTGTTGAATTGACCACTTTATATTATGTAATGCCTTTCTTTGTCTTTTATTATGTTCTTTGTTTTAAAGTCTGTTTTGTCTAATGTAAGTATAGGTATACCAGCTTTCTTTTCATTTCCATTTGCATGGAATATCTTTTTCCATCCCTTTGCTTTCAGTCTATGTGTTCTTAAACCTGAAGGAAGTCTCTTCTTGGTAACATATAAATTATTCTTTTATTTTTTAAAATTTACTTTTTTATCTGTTCACCCACTCTGTGTCTTTTTTTTTTTTTTTTTTTTGTGATACGCGGGCCTCTCACTGCTGTGGCCTCTCCCATTGCGGAGCACAGGCTCCGGATGTGCAGGCTCAGCAGCCATGGCTCGCGGGCCCAGCCGCTCCGCAGCATGTGGGTTCTTCCCGGACCGGGGCATGATCCCATGTCCCCTGCATCGGCAGGAGGACTCTCAACCACTGTGCCACCAGGGAAGCCCCACTCTGTGTCCTTTGATTGGATAATTTAGTCCATTTGCATTGAAAGTAAATATTGATAAGTATGTACTTGTTGCCATTTTGTTGATTGTCTTCTGGATGTTTTTGTTACTTCTCTCTATTCCTTTTTTCATCTCTTGCTCTCTTCCCTTGTGGTTTGATGAATTTCTTTAGTGTTATGTTTAGATTCCATTCTTATTATCTTTTGTGTGTCTGCTGTACATTTTGCTCTGTGGTTACCATTAGGTTCACATATAATGATCTATATATATAGCAGTCTATTTTAAGTTGGTAGCAACTTACCTTTGAACACATTATAAAAACTTTACATTTTTATTCTGCTCAGTCATGTTTTATGTTTTTGATGTCATATTGTACATCTTTTTATTTTGTGTATTCTTTAACTAATTATTGTAGTTTCAATTAATTTTACTACTTTATCTTTTAACCTTCTAATTGCTTCCTATGTGATTAACCCACTACCCTTACCATATATTTGCTTTTAGCAGTGAGATTTTTACTGTCATATATTTTTCTGTTATAAGTTAGCACCCTTTTGTTTCAGCTTAAAGAAGACCCATTTACTTTTCTCATGAAGTTGGTTAAGTGGTGATGAACTCCTTTAGCTTTTGCTTATTTAGAAAACTCTTTATCTCTTCTTCAGTTCTGAATGATAGCCTTGTCAGGTTGAGTGTTCTTGGTTGTAGGTTTTTTCCTTTCATCACTTTAAATATGTTGTGCTACTCCCTTCTGGCTTATAGAGTTTCTGCTGAAAAATCAGCAGATAATCTTATGGAGATTCCTGTTTATGTGACAAGTTGCTTTTAAGATTCTGTCTTTAACTTCTTACATTTTAATTATAATTTATCTTGCTGTTCATCTTATTTGGTATTCTCTGTGCTTCCTGGACCTGAATGTTTCCTTCCCAAGGTTAGGGGAGTTTATGGCCATTATTTTTTCAAATAAGTTTTCTGCCCCTTTCTCTCTTCTCCTTCTGGGGCCCCCTATAAAGTGAATGTTATTCTGCTTGGTGTAGTCTCATATGTCTTTTAAGTTACCTTTACTTTTTAAAATTCTTGTTTCTTTTTGCTGCTTGTTTGGGTGAATTCCTCTGCCCAACCTACCATTGCTCTTTAGTTGTTCTACTGTAGCTAGTCAGCTGTTGAACCCCTTTAGTATATTTTTCAGTTCAGTTATTGTGTTCTTCAGTTCTGTGACATCTATTTAGTTTTAAAAAATATTTTCTATCTATTTGATATAGGTCTCACTGTGTTCATCCATTCTTCTTTTGAGTTCAGTGAGCATCTCTTTTAACTCTATATCAGGTATATTAATTATCTCTGTTTTATTAAGGTCTTTTTCTGAGGTTTCATTTTATTCTTTTGTTTGGAACATATTCCTCTGTTTTTATCTTTTGCTTGACTCTGTGTAGTTGTTTCTGTGTATTAGGCAAAATAGCTACCTCTCCCAGTCTTGAAGAACTAAGCCTTATGTAAGCGATGGCTCTTATCATTCAACCTTGCTCTAGCTCTTGGTTGTCTCTGGAACCTATGTGATTGTCTAACTAGTCTGATTTATTCTTGATAGGTCTTGCTTATTGAGGGTGTGCCAAGACCTGTCAGTGTTCTAAAGGGAGTGATCCTAGTCAGCCTAGATTCAGGCTGATTGGAAGCCTGTTTCTCAGACAATAGCTTTTGAAGTATGCAGATAGATATATAAAGTCCTATGCGACGACAGTTGTATATGCTGCCGACCTCCAAACTGAGGTCTAGATATGTCCCCTTGGCAGCAGTTGGAAGAATTGGGGTTTCAGATACGTGTATAAGCTTCTTTCTGGGAGGTACCAGCATGCTGTGGTGAGGCCAAGACAGGGTGCACAGGTGGTGTCTCCTTGCCTACATTCCCAAAGAGCACATATGTAGCCTTTAGATGTATTGCAAACCTGAAGCCTGCCTCTCAGGTTGAAACTCCAGGACAATTAAGGGGCCTTTTTCACGTGCAGATCAGGGATGTTTCAGTCTGCTGTTTAAGCAGTGTCCTGGGTGTGGTCTTCTGCCCAGAAATATTTTTCTGATTGTTACGGTCCCATGGGGCCAGGAGCACAAGCCCTTCTGGCCACCAGAGCCTGGCAATCAAAAGGAGTCCCCTGTATAGACTGTGCTTTAGTGAGGCTGTGCGAGAGTATTGTGGTCAGGGTGTGCCCTCAGCTTTAGAGAGACCAAGAAAGAGTGCTGCGGGAGAGGCACGCCTGCAGTTTTCACAATATTGGAGGAAAGTGTTGGGAATGGGGCATGCCTTCCGCTTTAGGGAGGCCTGGGATGAGCATTTTGGGTGGAATAGACACTTGACTTTAGAGAGGTTGTGTGCTTGCCCACTTGAAATAGCAGGGTGGAGGGAGAGTGCAAAAATGGTGCTCTTCAGTGGCACCATCCATGACGAAAATCCCAGTTAATCCCTGTCCCTCCAGCAGATGCTTTAAAGTTAACAACCAAATCTCCTTTATACATAATCCAGTCACTTTTCAAACTTGCCTTTGTGCTTGTTCCTGGAACCAGTGAATCCACACATGAGCCCCTCAACAGGAGTATCTAAGATTTGCGCAGCTCCCTGGGCCCCCGGATGTAAGCCCCATTGGTTTCTAAAGCCAGATGTTTTGGGGCCTTGTCTCTCTGGTGCAGGTCCCAAGGGTTGGGGTGCCCAGTGTGGGGCACAAACCCTTTGATCCTTAAAAAGAGGCTCTGGACTAGTGAGATGCCTCCCTGCTGTGTGTCACTGCACTGGGGGATAGGGTTTTAGAGTTACTGCATCTCTGCCTCTACTACCCATCTTGCTGTGGTCCCTTTATCCCTTATTGTGGAGGGTGCCGTTCAGCTAGTTTACAGTTCTTTTTACCTGGAATTATTACTTATGTAGTTGTAGATTTGGTGTGTCGTGGGAGGAGGTGAGTTCAGCATCTTCCTATGCTGCTTTGTTGGACCCTGCCCCTCCTTGCTCTTTAATAAGCGTATCAGTGAGTTAACTCTCTCCCTGACCTCTCCTATTCCAACAGTATCACTTCCTCTTCCTTTCTTCTTCCTCTGGCAGTGTCACTTCCTGTCTCACCAGTATTTCAAGTTAAACATGCCGGTGTATGCCAATCCTTTTATCTTTTCACACCTGCCAAAACTCACATCTCCCTTTTGCCCCACACCTGTCCTTAGGAGGGTGGAATTGGAGAGAAGGAAACAGAAACCAAGTAGCTGAGCCATTTCCATGTTGAAAATGAGCAAGTCATAAGTGAATCATTGTAATAGTTCAATTTGAATCTTTTAAAATATTTTCCATTTCTCTACTTAATATATTTATTCTTTCTTTTAGTTTCATGAACATATGGAATACAGTCATAGTGACTCTTTTATTCTCCCTGTCTTCTATCCTCGATGTTACTTCTGGGCCAGCTTTGACTGCCTGATTTTTCTGCTCATTTTGGGTTGTATTTTCCTGCAGCTGCATGCTCTTGATGCCAGGCATTATGAATTTTACCTTATTAGGTACTGAATATTTTTACCTTTCTTTAACTATTCTTGAGCTTTGGGATGTGATTAAGTTGCTTGGACACAGCTTGATCTTTTTGTCTCTTGTTTTTTACATTTGTTAGGTGGACCAGCAGTATGTATAGTCTAGGGTAAATTTATCTCCTCTACTGAGACAAGATCATTCTCAGTATCCAAAGGATACGCCCCATATTATGAGGTTTTAAACTCTGGCTGTTGGGACCTGGTACAATTCCGTGATACTATGTGAGCTCTAGACAGTGTTTCCTGTAATCCTTATTGGTGGGTTATTTCCACGGCATAGAGTAGTTTCCTCATGCCCTGAGCTAATCAGTACTTAGCTAAAAAAATCTTAGCTAAGTAAGATTTTGGGTGAGTCTTTGCAGGTCTCTTGAGTTTTCTTTGTGCAGCTCTCTTCTCTCTAGTACTCTGTCCTTGTCTCTTCACCAGTACTCTGACTCTGTTGGTGTCTTGCTCTGTACAGTCTCTTTAACTTGCAGAGATTACTGAGTTCTGCTTGGCTCTTCCTCCCTGGACCATATCTTGGACATTTTCTCCATTCAGTAAGCTGGGATAATCTTAGCGTTCAGTTCATTTACTTATAGTCTCTCAGGGTTCACTGTCCTGCCTTGCCTGATGTCCAGTGGCTTGAATGCTATCTTACATTTTTAGTTGTTTTATGCAGGAGAATAAATTTATGCCTGTTTCTCTATCTTTATGGAAGCAGAAGTCTTGCAACTAGTGATTTTTATGTCTTTACCTAAAAATAATTAAAACGTTCAGCAGAGTTTCAAGAATAGGACAGAGATTCCCCTAAGAACTCTACTGTACTTATTAATTGTTAACATTTTGCCATATTTGCTCTGTGGTTTCCTTTCTCTCTCAATATAATTTGTGTTTTATATATATAATTTTTGGGGGGAATGATTTGTAAGTTAGTTGAAGACATCATGTCTCTTAACTCTTAAATATTTAAGCATGTATTTTCTAAGAAGATATCCACAACGTAATGATCAAATTTGGGAAATTTACCATTGTTACCATGCTATTATCAAAAATATATCGCATATCCTGCTTTTGTCAACTGTTCCAATAATGTCCCTTTTGGCAAAATTTTTTTTTCATCCTCATTCAGGACCTAATAGAGAATCACTTATTTCATTTAGTTGTTAGGTTTCTTCAGTTTCTTTAATCTGGAACATGTATGTGAGAAGTCACACTTTGTGCTTTGGTAATTTTTCTTTTTTACTTAAAGTTACTTTTGAAGTGTGTACATTCTGCCTTTAATCCTGAGGGCGTGGTTTAGTGTGGTTTTATTTTTACGTTTTTGTTATTTGTATTGCTCTTGGAAGAAATATTGGGAGATAGAAGTGTAGGTAGCCATGTTTTCTTTCAATTACCTGGACTGTTTCCCTAACATTCTTTGAATACTCTATATTTCCTGGCATACTAAAATATTCCAGGCTCATCTTTTGACTGTTCCTTTTCTGGTCCTTCAATAAACCCTTTCCCCGAGGGATCCTGGTTCCTTTTGGTAGTGAGAATATTTAGATATTCAACCAAGTTACTCTGTTGGGATATTATGTCTCACAGTATTTTGCAGTCACAAATATTGCTGCAGTGAATAACTTTGTTACAGATGTGTTTTTGTATCTTTATGAATATCTTTAAGGTACATTCCTGGAAATGGGATTTCTAGGTCAAAGTGTAAATGTCTATGTAGTGTTGCTTATATATTGTCAATATAAATATAAATTTCCTTTATAGCTTTTGTACCATTTTGTATATCTACTGGGAATATATGAAACTACCAGTTTCTACTTAATCTGGGCAAGAGAGTATGTTGTCTAACTGATGCATTTTTATTAATATGATAGGTAGAAATGATACCTAGTGTAGCTTTAATTTATATTTCTCTAATTGTGAGTGAAATTAAACATCTTTTCATAATTTAACAGCTATTTTAGTTTGAGGACTTGTTTTTATTCTATGCTAAAGGTGAATTTTACTTTGTGTTTCGTTATTCATCTAAAATTACACCTGTTAGAAATAAAAGGCATCCAAATGGGAAAGGAAGAAGTCAAGTTGTCTCTCTTTGTGGAGGACATGATATCATACAGTAAGTCCCCTACCTACGAACCTTCAAGTTGTGAACTTTTAAAGATGAGAATGTGTGTTCACATGTCCAATCACGTTAAGTTAGTTCACGTGTCTGATGTACATTGTCACATGTGTGCATCTCTGCAAGTGGTTGTGCATTTGTGTACTTTACTGTACAGTACTGAATAGAGTAATAAAGTAGTACAGTATCTTTATGTCAAGCCCAGGATGTCTGGAAGCCAGCGTAAAAGCAGCAGTGATGTAGCTGGTACTGCTAGGAAGTGCCAGGTGATAACGATGGAAACAAAAGTGAACATAATTGAGAGAGTGGAGCAACAAGAGGAAGAAGAAGTAACTGAAGAATCGAAAAGATTCACAATGCAGGAAATGGCAAAGGGATTTTCTTTTTTTGAGGAGGCACTATTTTTGAGGCACAGGACCTGAACATAGAATGGTACACAAAGGTTGCAATAGCTGTTCAGAACACAGTCCAGGGCTCCCGTGTCATCTATGACGAGAAAAAAAGAGCTACTACCCAGACATCACTGGATCATTTTTTCTAGAGGGTAGATAGAATTGAATCCAGCAAGGAACCAGAACCTGTGCCATTAACGTCAGGCGTGAGTGAAATTGCAGCTTGCCCTATGTCTCCTATTGCTGACCATCCTTCAGCTCTACCATCTCCCACTTCCTCTCCCTCCTCCAGTCAGTAACTCTTCTTGCCTGTTCACTCAATGCCAGCCCCTGTATGCCAGCCGTTGTACTGTACTACTGTACTTTTCAAAGTACTATACTGTAAGATTAAAAATGTTTTCTTTATTTTGTGTGTTTGTTTATATGTATTATTCGTGTGAAAAGTATTATAAGCCCATTACAGTGCAGTACTGCATAGCTGATTTTGTTAGTTGGGTACTTAGGCTAACTTTGTTGGACTTATGAACAAATTGGACTTACAAATGCACTCTCAGAACGGAACTCTTTCATATGTGGGGGACTTACTGTACATAGAAAATAATAAAAATACTACCAAGAAACTAATAGATGAATTTGGTAAAGCTGCAGGATTAAAAAAAATCAATGTACAAAAATCAGTTTTGTTTCTATACACTAATGAACTATCTGAAAAAGAAAGACAATAATTCCATGTACAATAGCATAATAAAATTAAAATCCTTAGGAAAAAATTTAACCAAAAAGGGAAAGACCCGTACACTGAAAATTATGACATTGATGAAAGAAACTGAAGAAGACACAAATAAACGGAAAGACATTCTGTGCTAATGAAATGGAAGAATTAGTATTGCTAACATGTCCTTACTACCCAAAGCCATCTATAGACACAGTGCAGTCCCTCTCAAAATTTCAATGGCATTTTTCACAGAAATAGAAAAACAATCCTAAAATTCATATGGAACCACTAAGACCTCAAATAGCCAAAATAATTCTGAGAAGGTAGAACAAAGCTAGATACAATTCCTGATTTCAAAATATATTATAAAGCTATAGTAATCAAAACAGTATGGTACTAGCATAAAAGCAGACACATAGACCTGTGGAACAGAACTGAGATCTCAGAAATAAACCCTTGAATATATGGTCACCTAAGATTTGACAAGGGAGCCAAGAATAGTCTTTTTAATAACTGATGTTGGGAAAACTGAATATTTCCATGCAAAAGGATGAAATTGGACCCATGTCTTACACCACTCACAAAAATTAACTGGAAATGGATTAAGAACTTAAATGTAAGCCTGAAAATGCAAAGCTACTAGAAGAAAACATAGGGAAAAAAAACCTCCTTGATGTTGTTCTTGGCAACAGTTTTTTGGATATGACACCAAAAGCTCAAGCAACAAAAGCAAAAATAAATAAGCAGCAAAAGCATTAATAAAAAGCTTCTGTACAGCAAGAAACTATCAGCAAAATGAATAGGCAACCTACAGAGTGGGAGAAAATATTTGCAAAAATCTATTTCATAAGGAGTTAATATCTAAAATATAAGGAACTCATTTTACTCAAGAGCAAAAAAACAAGTAATCCAATTAAAAAATTATCATGTCAGCATGAGGTACTTCCTTTGTCTCTCCATTTTTTTTTTTTTTTTGCGGTACGCGGGCCTCTCACTGTTGTGGCCTCTCCTGTTGCGGAGCACAGGCTCCGGACGCGCAGGCTCAGCGGCCATGGCTCATGGGCCCAGCCAGTCCGCGGCATGTGGGATCTTCCCGGACCAGGGCATGAACCCGTGTCCCCTGCGTCGGCAGGCGGACTCTCAACCACTGCGCCACCAGGGAAGCCCTGTCTCTCCATTTTAATCTACAACCAGTAAAATCCGTAACTCAACAAATATGCCTCTGTCCAAAACACTAGGATGCTGGAGAATTCCACATATCTCATCTAAAGCATGGGTGTCTTGGAACACATAGAGGAGGCATAGAGGGAACACTGAAGGCAGTACTCTAATCTCAGACCCCTGGCCACAGAGTCTGAACCAGCAACCCAAGCGAACCTGGTAGCATTAGGGGATGCAGCACACACAACACCAGCTTCCTGGCTGCAGAGGCACTCACAGCTCCTAGGAACTGGACAGCAGTGGTGGTGGAGCCTGCAACCACATCTGTCCAGCTTCAGAAGTGCCCACCACTCCAATCCCTCCCCACTTCACCCACAATAGCAGAGCCTGTGCACCCTAAAACTCTGGTTACAGGAAAGACAGCTGTAACCATGGCTTTCCTCCAACCCTCCCACCCTCCAAATCCATGGCAGCAGAGCCTACTACCCAGGAGACTGAACATGGGAGAGGCATCTGACATCGTGCCCCAGGGGGAGACACTGCTGACACCAGCAGCAGTAAGGCATCAGTAACCCCAGAGGCACAAGCAGTGACATCTAGGGCACTGGGTGACACCTCTCACCCGGGTGGTGGAAAGTGGAAAGTGCCAACTCTCAAGTATAACTGGAGGCAGCTCAGGTGAGACAAGCTAAAAACTTGTGCTATAGTGCCACCTATTGGAAAACAAAAGGCCTCTAATTACTAACCTATTGAATCCCTAGAATCAAGTTTATTTTATTATTATTTTTTTCTCTAAACGCTTTACCTAAAGGAAGAAAGGTATTTGCTGCTTCAGATACGCTGGCAGAGGAACAACTCATCAAGCACTGTGAAGAACCATGGTAACACGGCATCACAGAAAGAAAATGACAATTCTTCAGAAACTGAACTTAGTCATAGAGTATTGCAGTGTAACTGATAGAGAATTCAAAATAGCTGTCATGAAGAAACTCAGTGAGCTACAAGAAAACTCAGAAAGGCAGTTTTATGAGGGATAAAATTAATGAACAGAAGGAATACTTTACCAGAGAGATTGAAAGTCTAAAAAAGAACAAAACAAATTCTGGAGTTAAAGAAGTCAATAGATGAAGAATTCACTAGAAAGCATTGGAAGTTGAGCAGACCATATGGAAGAGAATTAGCAAGCTCAAGATAGAAATCTAGAAATGGTATGGTTAGAAAAGGAGAGAGCATTAAGATATTTAAAAAAAAAGAAAAAGGGGCTGCTTTTGTGGTGCAGTGGTTAAGAATCCACCTGCCAATGCAGGGGAC
Source organism: Platanista minor (assembly GCA_004363435.1). NCBI lineage: Eukaryota > Metazoa > Chordata > Mammalia > Artiodactyla > Platanistidae > Platanista > Platanista minor. Next base: position 26,135 of record RJWK010023446.1, read on the forward strand.
ACGGGTTTGAGCCCTGGTCCCGGAAGATCCCACATGCCGTGGAGCAACTAAGCCCATGTCCCACATCTACTGAGCCTGTGCTCTGGAGTCCGCACGCCACAACTACTGAAGCCTGCACACCTACAGCCCATGCTCCACAACAAGAGAAGCCACCTCAATGAGAAGGCCACACACCGCAACAAAGGGTAGCCCACGCTCGCCGCAGAAAGCCTGCGCACAGAGATGAAGACCCAACGCAGAGAAAAATAAATAAATAAATTTATATATATTAAAAAAAAAGAAATTCTATGAGAACTCTTCAACTCTATTAGGAAGGGCAGTAGAGTTCTACCCATTAGAATAGTGGGTATCCCAGAAGGAGAAGAGAGGCAAAAGGGAGCAGAGAGTTTAATTAAAGAAAGAATAGCTGAGAACTTCCCAAACCCGGGGAAGGAACTGGTTATCCAGTACATGAAGCTAAGAGAACTCCTTATAACCTCAATACAAAAAAACCTTCTCCAAGGCACATTATGTTAAAATTCTCCAAAGTAAATGCAAAAAAAAAAAAAAATGTTAAAGGCATCCAGGGAAAAAAGGATGGTAACCTACAAAAGAGGCCACATTCCGCCATCAGCACATTTCTCAGCAGAAACTCTATGGGCCTGGAGAGAGTGGAATGACATGCTCAAAATATTGAAATATAAAAGGTGTCAGCCAAGAATACTCTGTTCAGCAAAGTTATCCCTCAGATATGAAGGAGAAGTAAAGGCTTTCCTAGCAGGGAGTTCATCACCACTAGACATGCTTTATAAGAGACGTTGATGTTTCTGCTCTTCTTCTAAAAAAAAAAAATGCACAAAACTATGACTAAGGTGATAAATAGACAGAATCAGGAAATTGCAACCTTATATCAGAATAGGTTGTTAAACACTTGATTATTGGATAAAGGTTTAAAGGGAAAAAACAGAAAAAAAAAAAAATTGGGCTTCCCTAGTGGCGCAGTGGTTCGCCTGCCGATGCAGGGGACACGGGTTTGTGCCCCGGTCTGGAAAGATCCCACATGCCGCGGAACGACTGGGCCCGTGAGCCATGGCCGCTGAGCCTGCACGTCTGGAGCCTGTGCTCCTCAATGGGAGAGGCCACAACAGTGAGAGGCCCGCGTACCACAAAAGCAAACAAACAAACAAAAAATTATGGCTACTTCAATTTGGTAACAAACTCACAACATGAAAGGGATGATTTGAGTCAACAAAAATATAAAAGTAGAAGAGGAAATGGATGGAACCCTTGTAAGCAGATGAAGATAAGATGCTATCCAGCAGAAAAAAGGACAATTTTATCTATGAGATATTTTATACAAGCCTCATGGTAACCACAAAACAAATTTAGAGCAGGGACATGAAACATTAAAAAAAAGGAAACTGAGAAAAATCTCATGGAAAACCATCAAACTAAAATGGCAGATAGAAACACAAGGAAAAAGAAACAATGGAGATATAGAGCAACCAGAAAACAAAAGATAAAATGAATACTCATTTATTAATAATCACCCTCAATTAAATAGATTGAATAAAAAGTCACATTATGGCTGGTTGGATTAAAAAATAAGACCCAACAATATGGTACCTCTAGGAGACTCATCTCAACTCTAAAGACAAACATAGGCTCCAAGCAAAGGGATGGAATAAGCTACTTCAAGCAAATGGCAGCCAAAAGACAGTGAGTGTCACCATACTCATATCAGACAAAATCCAGTAACAAGAGACAAAGATGGACATTGTATAATAATAAAGGGGGCAACTCATCAAGAAGACTTAACAGTTATTAATATATACACACCTGACATAGGAGCACCAAAATATATAAAGCAATTATTAACAGACTTAAAGGGAGAAATTGACAGTGATACAATGATAGTGGGGGCCTTTAACACCCCAATTACATCAATGAATAGATCATCCAGACAATAAGTCTACAAGGAAACAGCAACCTTAAATGAAACTTTAGATCAGATGGAGTTGTTAGATTTATATAAAACATTCCATCCCAAAGCAGCAAAATACATATTCTTGAGTGCACATGGAACACTCTCAAGGATAGACCATATGTTGGGGCACAAACAGTCTCGATAAATTTAAGGAGATTGAAATCATATCAAGCATCTTTCTAATAACAGTGGTATGAAAGAAACTAGAGATCAATTACAAGAAGAAAGATGAAAAAATCACAAATATGTGGAGATTTAACAGCATGTTCCTGAGTAACTATTGGATCAATGAAGAAATCAAAGGAGAAATAAAAAAATACCTGGTGACAAATAAAATTCAAATAAGACATACCAAAAATCTATGGGGTTTGCCAAAAGCAGTACTAAGTGGAAGTTTATAGCAATACAGGCCTGCTTCAAGGAACAAGAAAAATCTCAAACAATCTAACCTTACATGTAAAGGAACTAGAAAAAGAAGAAAAAACACATTTGTAAGTCAGTAGAAGGAAGGAAATAAAGATCAGAGCAGAAGTAAATGAAGTACAGACTAAAAAGAAAATAGAAAAGATCAATTAAACTAAGATCTTGTTCTTTGAAAAAGTAAACAATATTGACAAACCTTTAGCTAGACTCACTAGGAAAAAAGAGAGAAGCCTCTGGTAAATAAAATCAGAAACGAAAGAGGAGAAATAGCAGTGGATTCCATAGAAATACAAAGGATTATGAGAGAATATTATAAACTGCCATACACCAACAAGTTGGACAACCTAGAAGAAATGGATAAAAATTTCAGTCATACCATATAATCTTCCAAGACTGAATCACAAAGAAATAGAAAATCTGAATAGACTGATCAATAGGAGATTGAAACATTAATCAAAAATATCCCCGGGCTTCCCTGGTGGCGCAGTGGTTGAGAATCCGCCTGCCGATGCAGGGGACACAGGTTCGTGCCCTGGTTCCTGGAAGATCCCACATGCTGTGGAGCGGCTGGGCCCGTGAGCCATGGCCGCTGAGCCTGCATGTCTAGAGCCTGTGCTCTGCAACGGGAGAGGCCACAGCAGTGAGAAGCCCACGTACCGCAAAAA
>RJWK010023447.1:0-29099 GCA_004363435.1 Platanista minor
TGTGTGGTCTGTGTGTCTGTATGTCGGTGTGTGTGTGTCTCTGTGTGTGTCTGTGCGTGCGTGTGTCTGCGTGTGTGTCTGTGCGTGTGTATGTGTATGTCTGTGTGTGTACGTGCATGTCTGTATTCTGTGTGTGTGTCTGTGCGTGTGTGTGTGTGCCTATGTGGAAGGAAGGCTGCTGGTGCCTGTGATCTGGCCGCTCCTGTGGGAACATGGATATGGCAGGTGAGCACTGGCTTCACTGCTCAGCAGAGACGAGAAGTGGGTAAAAGTCTGACCTACTCGGCTGTGTAGGGTTCAGCCTTGTCCCCAGGCGTGACGCCTGGCTGGTTTGCGGACAAACTCTCAATGAGGCCCTGCCGCCTGTGCTGCGATATTCCGACGGGGAGGTCTGCCGGCCGTGGGGCGGCAAGGCGGTTTTGAGGCAGGAGCCCTGCGGCCCGAGCCCCAGGTCTCGATGGCCCACGGCGGGCGGGGCAGAAGGGGAGCGTCTGGATCCCGAGTAGGGGGGCCCTCAGCCCTCTCCCCGCACAGGTTACAACGAGTGGCGGGAATTCTGCGGCTTGTCCAGGCTGGAGACCCGGGCCGACCTGAGAGCTACCACCGGCGACGGGAGCGTGGCCGACAGGATCCTGGACCTGTACGGGCACCCGGCTAACATGGACGTGTGGCTCGGGGGCTTAGCCGAGAGAGTCCTCCCCGGGGCGCGGACTGGCCCGCTCTTTGCCTGCATCATCGGAAAGCAAATGAGGGACCTGAGGGACGGTGACCGGTAGGTGCCCCGGGACAGGCGGGGGCACAGGGGGCGCTCGGTTCTGACGGCGCTCCCGCACGGGAGGCGGGGCTTTATGCGGTGGAGAGGGGTGTGTGCTCTGCGGCCCTCGGGGCAGCAGCTGTGGGCTTTGTCAGCGATGCAGCCTCTTGGGAGGAAAGTGAGACAGCTTCCCAGAAGCTGACTTCCCCTGGTGATGGGGCCGCAGGGCACGTACTGCAGGGCAGGCGCAGCGCCCTCCTGAAGCCTGGGTTCTATTCTCGTCACTCTTGTCGCAGAGGCAGCTCTGCACCCAGGGACAGTCGGTGCAGCCGAGCGGGTTGATGGGTCCCTAAACAGAAAGAACGGTCCTCCCGGCGCCGTCCTGGTGTCTCTCCTCCCCTGGGCGTGCCCGGCCCCTGGTGCCGCGTGGCGTGGGCACAGAGGGCGGGCAGGGGTGGTCGGCGTGGCAGGGACTGGGCTCTCACGTGTCCTCATGTCTGTCCTCCTGGAGGTTCTGGTGGGAGAACCAGGAGGTGTTCACGGAAGCCCAGAGGCGGGAGCTGGGCCGGCACTCTCTGTCCCGCGTCATCTGCGACAACACCGGCCTCTCCCACGTGCCACGCGATGCCTTCCGGGTCGGGACGTGGCCCCAGGAGTTCGAGTCGTGTGACAGCATCCCGGGGATGAACCTGGGCGCGTGGAGGGAGGTCCCTCCTCCAGGTAGCCGCGGACCGGGAGCATCTCTCCTACAGGGTCAAGGACGGGGTCTCCTGGGGGTCACACAGCTCCCGGGAGAAACTGCTTCAAATGCTCTCGGGGGAGGAAAGAGCCTCCCCGCCTTGCTGGGTCCTGGGCGCGACCTCCTCGGTGGGGAAGGCGCGGGTCTGAGGCGAAGCCCCCCTCGGCCCCTCCTGGGGACCACACTGGCCTGCACCTGCCAGCGGAGCAACTGTGTCTTGGGAGGGTCGGCCGACGGTGAGCTCCGCTGTGGTCAGAAGAGGAGAGGGGCTGAGATCCAGCCTGCCTCATGCAGCGAGGACCGTGGTCGCCCTCAACTAGAGTGGTTTCGTCGGGGTGGGTGGGGAAGCCTGGTGGGGTGGGGAAGCCGATACATGGGGAACGGTTAGAGGCGTGACTTTGCTGCAGGGGGGTCAGCGCTAAGAGGGGCCCATGCTGTGTCCCACCTGGAGGGAAGGAAATTGCTGACGTGAGCCCCTTGGGAGGCCAATCGGGGGATGCAGCCCCAGAGGAGGGCAAAGAAAGGGGTCTGGCATTGACTGTGTCTGTCAACCTGGCCCAGAGGATGCCTGTGGCTTCCCGGACAAAGTGGAAGACGGCGACTTCCTGCTGTGTGAGGAGTCTGGAAGGCGTGTGCTGGTGTTTTCCTGTCGCCATGGATTCCAGCTTCAAGGGCCGGAGCAAATTGCCTGCACCCACCGAGGATGGGATTCCCAGCCTCCGGTCTGTAAAGGTCAGTCGTTTAACAGGTGTCTTTTCATGACTTGACCCTGAAGTCTGCATTTTTCAAATACAAATTAAGAATAAATGTCCTTTAAAAGTAAATAACCTTTAAAATTGTGAATCACTATACTGTACACTTGTAGCTTATATAATGCTGTATAGCAACTCTCCTTCAATTTAAAGAAAAACTGAAAGGAAACCCCAAATGAAAACATACATAGTCCGGAGCCTGGGCTCCGCAACGGGAGAGGCCACAGCAGTGAGAGGCCCGCGTACCGCAAAAAAACCCCAAACGTAAATGTCATTCAACCAAAGGTGTCTCCAAGTATAATTATCTTCCAGGACCTCTCTGCATGGAAATAAAGTATCCCCTCCCCAGTGGCCCATGTTCCGAAGTCGACGTCTTTCTAGAAAATGAAGCACCAAGACGGTCACCTCACGACATGCCCGCGGGGTGACCAGGGAAGGACAGGAGGCGGAAGAGGCTAGAACTTCAGGGAGGCTTGTAAGAAGGAGCTCACAGAGCCAACGCTCAAATGAAACGCAAGTGCTTCCACAGGAAGCATCAGTAGAGCAGCCCCCCCCCCCCACCTGTGGTGGCCCGTTTCCAGGGAGACCTCACCCTCCTCCCTGCTCTGGCGCCAGTCTGCCTACACCTGGGAGGACCTGGAACCGGGACCAGGCAGGCAGAAGCAGGAAGCCTCCCTCGTCCCCTGGGAGAAGCTCCCTCACGTTTCCCTCTAAGCTGCGTGAGGAAGACCCTAGAGGAGCAGGAGATGGACACATGCAAGAATCGGGCTGGTTTACAAGAGATGAAAACAAGGCCCAACTTGTTCAGTTCTACAGTTTCGGTTTGGGAAGATGAAACAATTCCAGGGATGGAGCGGGGGTGGGGGGGGTCGTAGTTGACGACCACGTGATCGTACTTAATGCGACCCAAAGGCACACTGGCAAATAATTAAGACGGTAAATTTCACGTTATGTATGTTTACCACAGTGACCAAATTGTCACTTCAATTCTGGGGACTCCAAAATGTGTCCTGGAAAGGCACAGGGGCCGCGCCCGCCTCTAGACTCTGAAGAGTACGGGAAGAGCCCAGGAGGAGCCGGCGCCGCAGGGACCCTCAAGACTCAGCCCGGGGCCCCAGGCTCAGGGAGGCCCAGGCCGCTCCCTCCAGGACAAGGAGACAAAGAGGGGCTCAGGGCGATGTCCAGGCCGCCACTCGGAGGAGCGCGGGCGGCACAGGGAGCCGGTCGGAAGCCGAGGGTCGGAAGCCGAGGGTCTGAGGGAATTGACGGCCAAATCTAGCACGCTGGGCTGCAGAGGCCTGGCTAAACGGCTAAGGCAGCCTTCACACACCCAGCTCTGCACCAGGAGGACGGGGGCTGGCGCCCAGGCGGGCACCTCACACATCTCCTTGGGGTCTGGGCATAGACGACGGTGGACTTGGAGGAGAGGGGGCCGGGCAAGGCCGGGCAGAGAGTCACGTTCCAGGAGCCTCACGTGACAGGAGCCCGACTGTCCCGAAACACGGTGGCGTCTGGATGCACCTGCGGTTTCCGCTAACCTCGCCTTGTATTGCTCCCGAAATTTATGTTCTGTAGACGGTCCCGCAGGAGCAAAAGTAGAGCAAATCTGGAAGTTTTTAGTGCTGTTTCCACTTAGTGCTGGTGCAAAATGGAAACATCCACGTTACCCAGGGCAAGGACAGGAGCCCCCGGGGGGCTGAGGGCCCTGCATGCTCCAGGCATAAATGTCACGTGTGTGCCTTCCATCTTTACTGAATAAACCCCTGGACCTTTTACGCTGCATCATGCTGGCTACTTGTTTGAGCTGTTTATAGCCCCGAAGCTCTATTCGTAGGGGTCCGCAAGGCACAAATAAAACAGGAGAAAAGCTTAGAACCGGAGAGTAAAGGAGGGCCAGCGCCTCGGGCTCACCCGCTGCCCCCGGATACGCTGCGACGCCCAGCTCAGACTGTGTCCCCCAGGGAGGCCTTCTGCGCCCTTAGCGATGCTCCGAACGATGCCAGCATCGCTCTTCCACTCCCAACGTCCTCCCACCTCCCAGTCATCTCCCCCACCTCCTGTCTTTTTTCTAACGTAATTTTTCATACGAACAGCTAACCGCTCCCTGGAAACACGTGCAAGGCACGTATCAGTACGTCAGTAAGTGAAAACGCAAGGTACAGAGCTGTGTGGATAGTGAGAACCCACTTTTCAACAAGCAGTAGGTCTTATTTATTTCAACATTGATAAGTGTCCCATGGAGACAGGAGCTCCTTAATCTCGGTCACGTGGGCACAGCGAGATAGGACCAGGGAGGAGGGTACTGACTCTGTTTATACAACCCCGTGTCTTTGTCTGAACACATCGATGATGAAGGTAGAATATCTTTAAGCGTAAGTATATGACAGGAAGCAGGATGAGGGCCACCCCCGGTGCAAATGCACTCGCTCCTTTCCACAGATATTTGTCGCCTGATCTATGCCTCTACTAGAAGTTTCTAAGCCAAGAATTGCGAGAAAAAAATGACTCTGGAATGTAGCAGGGAGGGAATTTTGCTTCCACCTTGAATTGATGTGACAGAAGAGCTGCAGCCCGTCCTCAGCGGAATCGCTTACCTGCACGTCCATGGCTACAGAAAGGGCAGCAACAGCTTCACTGAACATCTAATCCACAAAATCTAAGGAGACTTGTTCTCTCTCCTCTGCTCAAATCCTGCTTAGCCCCCAGAATCATCACATTAAAAAAAAAATAATTAGCAAATGACTGTAATGAGTCTCTTTCGAGGGCTTTAAAGTCGTGAATTCGGAACGGATACAAAGCAACGTGTCCGTGGCTTTTCGCTCCAGTTATTGCCGAGAGGTTCTGTAATAAATGAACACAGATAAATGTTTCTGCACCTGCAGGGAGAGTGAGGTTTGCCGTCGGCACAGATGTGCTTAGGGAAGTGGAACATGGTGCAGACGTTTGTAGCTGGGCCCGGGGGTGTGGTCTTCAGCTCTCCTTGGGAGGTAACCTGTCCCGGTAGGAGCAGCCACGGCCATGGTGCAGACTGACGTGGGGATCTGGGGACACACAGGCTTGAGACGGTCCTTACCACCGGTGTGGGGCTGCCACACATTTTGGGTGGACTCCCCGGACCAGGAGACCAGACCCCACAGTCCCCGCTCTGGCTTCTGATGGGAAGAACCTGACCATGGAGTGAAAGTGGTTGAATTCTGTCCCCGAAAAAGGTATGTTGAAGTCCTAAACCTCAGGACCTCAGGTGTGGCCTTATTAGGAGTAGGGTCTTTGCAGGTGCAATCAAATTCAAATGAGGCCACCAGGATGGGTCCTGGTCCAGTAGGACTGGTGTCCCTCTAGGAGAAGGGCAGGCACAGAGGGAAGACGGCCACGTGAGGTTGGAGGATGGGAGAGATGCAGCCAGGCCGAGGAAGCCGAGACGGCCAGCAGCCCCAGGAGCCGGGAGAGACTGGGAACGATGCTTCCCTCCGAGTGAGCTCAGGGCCGCGTCTGGACTTCAGGCCTCCAGAACCGGGAGAGAAGGAATCTGCTTTGTTTTAAGCACCCTGTCTGCAGTTCTGTGTCCAGGATGGAGCGAAGGGGCTCAGCCGTCAGCAGAGGCTGAGCCCATGTTCACTTCATTCCCTCAGAACAAGGACCACCTACGAGGACACACGCGTGTGGCGTTTGCTATCGTGATGTGGTTGGACAGCATGTATTCAGGACATATTTCTTCTTTTGACATTCTGCTGCTTCCTTCCTGAAATTGGCCAGAAAAGATAGCATGTTATTTGGAAACAGGGACCTAGGGTCCGGTCGTGGTTATGGATTCCGACAGAAGGAGACCGCGGGGGCCGCACACGCTCCTCGTCCGGGGGGACTCACCACATCTACCCGCTCTGCGGGTCTGGGTGTCAGGTCCCGGCTCCTGGTGGCACGGCCGGTGTTCACCCAGCGGTGGGTGGAGGCCCAGGCCCAGAGCCGGCTGTGTGGCTGGAAGCTGTCCACTTGGGGTGGGCAGACTCGGTCCCACCTGCCCTTACCCGCTTCCTTCCCACCCACTCTCGAGTCCCGCCCGGGGTGGAGTCCTACTCAGTGTGGAAAGCTCCAGTGGCCTCCAGGGGGACCGTGTGCCCGCGTCTGAGCAAGGCCCACCGGCCTGTGTGGTCTGAACCTCCGGGGACCTGCCTCACGCTTGGGCCCTCGCAGCACCTGGCAGAATTTGAACTGAACAGAACTAAGTCTGGATCGGCACCAGCACCAGAGGGATTGCGGGCCCGAGGCGGCCACTGTGGACGGGCCAGGAGAAGCAGGCCAGCGGGTCAGAGGGTGGCCACTGACCACCAGGGCCGGGCGGACTCCTGAGGGGCCGAAGGGCCGGTGTGAGCAGAAGTGGGGTGGGAGGGAAACGCCCGCGGGACATCAGGGGATGTTCTCTTTTCAAAGGTGTGGGGATCCAGGAGACACGGCCCCGATGTGGGGTGGCGTCCCTCTGCCTCCTGGGTACGGGACAGAGCTGGGGCGGGGCCGGCCTCACGGGGAAGGGAAGCAGGAGGCTGGCCCTGACCTCACGTCATGTGTGCAGACATCAACGAGTGTGAAGACGTGACGGAACCCCCGTGCCATGCGTCCGCCCGGTGCAAGAACACCAAGGGCGGCTTCCAGTGTGAGTGCACCGACCCCTACGTGCTCGGCGAGGACGGCAGGACCTGCGTGGGTGAGACCACGGCCCTCGGGCATCCAGGCTGGGAGGGGCTATCGACATACAGGCAGGGATGGCTGAAGGGTCACCCTCCGGCCATGTGTGTCTGCGCTGCCACGGCCTCTGATGCTGGGTGGGAGCAGGGAGCCAGCCGGTTCGTACCTGAGGCTAGATCGTGTCTGAGACACAGGACTGCTGTGAAACCCTGGGTGGGGCGGCCTCGCTCCAGACCCTCAGCTAGTTTCACACCCCTCCATGAATTATCTCCGGGAGGGAAGCACGAAGTTTGATCCCCATGTGCAGAACAGAGAGGGGAGGTGGCTTGCTCAGGGTCACACAGCCACTCAGCTGCAAATCTAGGAATCATAACTTTGCTTCCAGCTCCTGTAGAAGAAAAATTACGCACCAGAACCTGTTAAAATGGCAAGACATTTTATTAAGGCTCCTGCAGTAGGAAAAGGAGAGCTCAGTACAGAGCAGAGCTCAACTCCAAGTACAGCAAAGACAGCAGGGGATGGACAGCCCACGGGGCAGAGCAAGGAGGTCCGTGGAAGGAAAATTACCCAGAGGAACTCGGTTTCCCAGGGTCAGGGATGCTCGGGCAGCGGCTGGGGGTTGGTCTGGGGTTTGGGAGGGCACACTGGCCGCTGCCCTCAGCCAGGCAGGCTCACCGGCTGGCTCTGTCCTTGCTCCAGACTCTGAGAGGCTCCCGCGGGCGTCCATGGTCTCCATCGTGCTGGGCGCCGTGCTCATCTGTGGCCTGGCAGGCCTCACCTGGATGGTGGTTTGCCGGTGGTAAGTCCCCGCTTTTCAGCAACTTCCGCTCCTATGGGCCCGGCTGGTGATGCCGCCTCTTTATTTTTCTGAAACCAGTAGAGAGCACCGGCGTTCAAACCCATCTGCCTCCAGAGCTACTTTGTTCAAAGCGTTAGCCTTTCTGGCTCTTTCATTCTGCTCCAAGTAAGGAAAGTGGGGCGACCGTTCGTACACATTAGAGGGTATCGAACATCTGTGGGTGGAGACTCGGGGGTACTGGATTCTTGGTCACGTTACGTGGTCGTATTGAAAGTCTCCTTCATTAGGAGTAAAGGTTCTTACAAAGGTTTCTCAGAGAAAAAAGGGCACATCCCTGGATTAAAAACCTTATATTCTTCATCTCTCTCGCCTCCCTCAAGAGCAAACTCTGGGGAAACTGGGCAATTGAAAGGTGAACTTGTATGTTAAAAATGGCGCAGCTGTTGAGGCCTTTGGTGGCCGGATCTGCATGTTTCCGGGGGTGAGAGCCAAGCCAGGGCTTCCTCTGGGGCACCTCACTCCGTCCCCACCCTACGCTGCTGCTTCTCATCTGCCAGGTCTTAGGAATCAGACCCAGTGCTGCTTGGTTGTCTAGTGTGCAGCAGTAAATAGAGACAACGTGGAGGCCACTGTGGGCCAGCAGCAGACCCAGGCCCCATCCTCTCTGGCCTCTGAGCTGGGCTGACCTGCCGGACACCCTCGGGGCCGCTTCCCCTCCGCCCAGCTGCAGAATCCCTGGTTCTGTGACTCGGGCGCAGTGCCGGCCCCGCATCCATCCTCGCAACACCCTGACCCTCTGCTCCCGGATGGCCTTTGGTTCACGTCCCATCTTCCTGGTGAGCTCAACGCTTCACAACCCCCTGTCGTTTCTAGAGACTCCTTGGTACATTCAGAACTGCCAGCTGCTGGACCCCAAAAGGAACTTCTCCCGGTGTTGCTCATCTTACAGGAATGGGTTTCTAATACTCAGAACCCTGGACCTCAGCGATCAGGTCTCAGGACTGACATCACGGCTTGTGGTCAATAATTGAGTCTCATCAATAATTGAGGGTCACGGCCTTTTCGTTTATTCCGAGAACCTGGAAGGGGGACCTTTGTGTCTGTGACACCCCCCCCCCCCGGTCCTACTCTGCCCCCTGCCAAGACGCAGTAGTAAATGCAGGTCTGTTTCTTTCATACTCCAGGATGCTCTCTGCCACCCAGACTTCAGATGACACAAGGCTGTGATCTCCAGGTGAATGACATTTAGGTGACACACTTGCTAATGGACTCACAGCTTCTAACTGCGCTAATATCTGCCATAGTACAGATGCCACGGAGAAATTCTTTCTCCAAATTACAAGCTTGTAGAGCAGCCACAAGTCACGTGCCAGATACACTGAGTAATTTTAGTCACTGTCTCAGTCTTCCTTTCCATGGTGAGTACACATTATGGGCTGATGGTGTCCCCAAAACTCATGTGCTCAAGTCCTAACCTCTACTGTCTTGGAATGTGACCTTATCTGGAAACAGGTCATTGCAGATGAAATTGATTAAGATGAGATCGTGCTGGAGCAGGTGGATCCTAATCCAACAGGACCGATGTCCTTATAAAAGGGGAGTTGGGACACAGATGCACGGGGAAAGGCCAGTGAGCATGGAGACAGAGATCTGCATGACGCACCTAGAGCCAAGGGTCACGCAGGCTCATCAGCAAAGCAGCAGGAGGGAGCAGGGGGGCCTCGCAGCCTCAGTGGAACCAGCCCTGCCCACACCTGGGTCTCACGTCTAGACCCCCAACTGTGAGAGAGCAGGTGCTTACTGTCCACACTCTCCAGCCCCAGCATCCCCCAGACACTGAGACACCTGCCTGAGGTGGCCTGGGTCTGAGGACTGCGCTCCTGGCCACCCATCGGGCCTCCTCTGGTCCTCAAGGTCGACTTTGGCTCAGGGTGATTCATCCTCAGGAATGTTATTTTGACTAATCACTGAGTATTTTACACCTGCCTTGTCCTCAAGGCCCCGCTGCTCCCCTGCACTGGGAGAAGATGACTTACAGTGACTGCAAACGTCGTCTGGAGTTTTAGATGAGGGTGGTGTCAGAAAATATCCCCCATGTTTTCAGAATCACTTGGCCTTAAAAGCTTAGATATTATCGATAATTAAAACCCTTAGGTAACCATGAAATCAACTAAGCAATAAAAATGAGATGGGCCGTAGGCGAACACCCCCAAACCAGCTGGGTTCTATAATCATATCTACTAAATGCTCCCATTATGAAAAGCTGATATTACCGTAACTTAGTATTCGGATGCAATTTTGTATTTGTAGACATCTCTATTAAACATCAGTCACCTTATTATTATGAAAAAGTTATGCCTCTAGCCCACACACTCAAGAAAAATAGCTGTTTTCTTTAAGATTGATAGCCACAGATTAAATGAACACCTATCTGAGGAAGTTTGGGAGGGAAACATCTGCCACCCTTGATTGTAGACTCTGGAGCCTGAAAAATACGCCCGACACCACTTTGGTTTGCAAAGTATCACTTACCTGAATGACCTGTGAACCTGCGGGGGGAGGGGAGGCCGATGGCAGGGAGGGGGAGGGGTGGACGTTCTTTATGGGGCCACCCGGAGGCCTCTCTGCACAAGCTCCTGAGTCACCGCAGCTCCCTGAAAACACTGCGTCCTCAGAGCCTGATGGAAGGGGCCTAAACCTACAGGCCACCTGGGTGTCTGCACGCTGCTGCCCCGAGGATTCCAAACCTGATCATTCCAGCCACGAGGTTGCCAGTGGGGGACTGACGGGAGAGACAGAGACAAACAGAGAGACACACAGAGACAGAGAGACAGAGAGAGACAGAGACAGAGAGACCGACAGAGAGAGACAAAGACACAGAGAGAGACTGACAGAGAGACACAGAGACAGAGACAGAGAGACATAGAGAGATAGAGAGACATACACAGAGAGACAGAGGCAGAGGCAGAATGGTGGACACCTGTCAGGTGCTCCGTGGCCCTAGACCTTCATTCCGTGTTGATTCTCTCACCTCCCCCCCCCCCCATTTATACCTCCCCTACTATTTTGGGTCTAAGGCTGTATATTTTGGGGCAACAACTATTAACATAAATATTTCAATCAGAAATATACCAACATTGATGCGTTTTCCCTGAAAGACTCTGATCCAGAGTTAACCCCAGTAAACCAACTCCTCAATCAGCTTTCTTTACGCAATTAAAATACACCCCAGTTTGACACTGTTTGTCTCATTGAAATTATATTCACCAAGATAAATCCTTTTCTGTGTAACTTTTACACTAAAAACTTGATTCATGGTCCACATCCATTTCACTCATTGGTCTCCAGCCCAGGAGCGCTTCCTCTGCACAGTTACTTCTGCGGGTCTGAACATCTCGGGTCAACCCTTTCCGCCTAAGTTTCATCCAGACTGTGTTTACCTATCGGTTACTAGTCAGTGGAAACTGTGAGGTGTACATGTCAGTTCCTCCGATGGGTTCCTGCTTTATCATTTGTCCCAAGTGTAAGTTTGGGCCATCAATTTCAGCATCTGAGGTGTAAGTCTTCAGTTTTTCTTTGTTTAGGGTACCATTATCCTGTGCCGTTGGTAGCTGGCAGCTGCATTTTGCACTGTTTATTTCTACCGGAAATATGGTTGCAACTTGGGGAAAGAGGGTGAATTTGCATTATTTCCCACTTATCCCTGAGAAGTGATGGTCCCCCAGGCGGTGTGGCTTGTGCTCTGCCGGAGGCCAACCTTCTGTCCACACCGCGGGTCGGCGCGTGTCCTCCCGCACCTCCCCTTCTCTTTATGACGGGATGACCTGCTTGGGACAGACCCACGGGGAGGTCGGCCTTGCCTGCTCTACCTCCCGGAGCCCAGAGCTGGCAAAACAATACACGTGTTTTTCACTGACATAAGAGTGGCTGCAGATCAGACAGCTGAATCTGGAGTGCAGAGTCCTGTTGCTTTTGTTGCTGTTAATTTTTTTTGCTATTTGTCAGTTTCTCTTTAAGAAAAACAGAGAGTTACACCTCTCGCATTGAGGGGCTGAGGGGAGGCAGTTTCAGCACAACTACCCCATCCTGCCATCCAGAGCGCGTGCAGGCGCGTGACTCGGGGCCCTGTGCCTTGTGGGGTGCCGTCTCAGTCCCCTGTGCTCCTTCCCTGCTGTGCCCTCACAGGACTCCAGTTCCCGAGGTCGGGCTCCCCGACATGAGACCTGGTTTCTCCAACTCTCAGTCTCTTTACCCCTACCGTCCCCTCCCTCAGAGCCCCTGCAGAGGTGCAGGTCGGTGGCCTGCACCACGTTAGTTGTCCTTATATCCTGGGACACGTTTTTAAAAGTCCCCCATATCTCAGTGTTAGATTGTGTCTTAGAAAGTCAGATCGAAGCCACTTTCACGCTGTCACCTTCGCTGTCATCTCTGTCCTTCCCTCGTGGGGAGGTGACGAATTCTATGAGGCAGAGTCTCAGCAAATACCCCAGCAGGGGGTAAGCGTCTACCTCCAGCTGTGCTCCATGGAATTTTCAGTTTTGTTTTCTAAACCGAGGTGCTTACTTGAATGGACAGGCATTTCTGTGTCTTTGTGGGGAGCGAGCTGGTGACCCTCTGAGGTCACATGGCTTGGGGCTCTCTCTGGTTCTTGTAAGTGACGACAGCAGTGTGTGTCCACAGGACACATGCCGACCCTGAATCCTCGCTGCCGATCCTGGAGGGAGAGGGAGAAGGAACTTCCCGGCTGGGACACGGGAAACCCCAGGACGTGAGCTCTCCGCGGCACCACGCTCCTGCTGGGGACTCAGAGCAGGTGGGTCCACACCTGGCCTTCCTGAGGTTTGCAGTGTCAGACGTTTCCCTTAAGACCCAGGAAGTCCCTGGGAATACCAGGGCTGCTGGTGCTCAGTGGGGGCACCTCCTGCATTTCTATTTGACACCTGGTCCCCATCCCTTTTGCACCTTCCTGCTGCGTGTTTCCTTCTCCTACAAACTGTATTTACAGAAGAATGCTAATTTGTCACAATGTTAACCTACTTTTTAAAAAGTAAAGACAAGCTGGAATCAGTGAGCCATGGTGAAAGGAATGAAAGTGCCTGTCATTTGTATGAACGGCTTCAACCCCGAGACTAAGTGTGGGGCGTCTGTGGCAGCACATCTCAAGCACGGGCTGGGGCGATGGGAGAGGAACCAGGGCTGAAAGAAAATACTGACTGTTGGAATGTGCTTTTTTTAGAAAATGGAGTAATTATGATCAGTGTGAAAGACTCAGCCTAAACTTGCTTTTCACTATCTTTATATGCATGACCCCAGGCGGTGTTATATTAAGAAGCCACTGCTGCTCCCTGGGGCCTGCCTGAAATTCAGGGCTGGCTGGGATTTAGAGCTAAAATGATCCTCTCCTTGGAGGCAGAGTGGAATCAGCCTTGGCACCTGCCTCCCAAGCGTGGAACCAAAACCACGGCACCTGGAGTGAGGCGGCACCACTGACATGCCCAGACCAGGCCTCTGCAGCCACACCGGGGACCGCGTACCCACTGGACACTTCATCAGCCTGCTGAGACCAGGGCCAGGGCGAGGCTTCCTGTCGGTCTGAAGCTCGTGGCAGCTTCTCTCCTGCAGGACCCGGCCTGTGGATCCCGAATCCTTCTCTGCAAGCAGGAGCCTGCACGTGTGATGTGTGCACGGCTCTTGGAGCTCGAGCCAGACACCACTCTCGTCTGTTTCAATTTCTGAGGACGGGAACCGGTGGAAGCGGCAGGACGCCCGCGCACCGCCCGGCACCTGATCAGGACACGCGGACCCAGCGTGGCCCAATAAACCCCACCACCCTGCTGTTGTCTGGCTCTGTTTGCAAACGCTGCCTGATTGTTTCCTCCTGGGGGGCTTGCCACGAGAACGTATTTACATGTTATACATATTTATAAACCTGTCCCTCCAACCAAAGGAATGGAAGATTATTTTCACCACCCTCACATCCCAGGCTCACGTTTTCTCCAGTTTTAATGTTGCCTCTTATCTTGTGATTCCTTTTCCCCCTGAGTTTCCTACCCACTCAGCCAGCTTCTCTGCTGACTCTCAGGACGGACAGTGCGAGCCCAGCTCATCTGTCACTGCGGATGCCTGAGCCTGCGTCCCACCCCTCCTCCTGGGAGCAGAACTGGAGATTTCCTGGAAGGACGGAACAGGATAAGTGACTTGTCTCCTCATGTGGGAATCTGCCGCTGGACTTAGAACCGAGGCCTCCATTCCCAGCCGCTGCCCCCTCCCATTTCCAGGCCCCGTTTCTGCCCCTCCATCTCTCTCCCTCTCTTGGGTACCTTAGCCTGATTATCCTCTGAGGGACCCCCTCCGGGCTCGCGGGCAGTCCTGGGGGAGCTATTGGTCACGTCAACCCATAAAGCAGTCGTCACCGGGGCCCCTGTTTCACACGTGAAGTCACGAACCCCAGGGAGGCTAAGCAGCCAAAGTGACAGCTCCGAGGTGGGGCAGGGCTTGGCCGCCGTAGCCTGCACCTGTGCTGGGTCCTTCCCTCACCCAGGACACAGGGAACCTTCCTCCTTCCTCCTGAGGTGTCCGTGCCCTGCACCTGCTGTGTTCCAAGACCACGTGGTAGGTCGAGATTGACAGATGAGATCCTACCACCCGGCTTTGCGCCAGCAAGGAGGGAAACCGCCAGGGGAACTGAAGGTTTGCTCTGGATGCTCTACACCGGTGTTACGTGGAGAGACAGGTTTTACTGTTCATCACCTAAAAATACTGC
Source organism: Platanista minor (assembly GCA_004363435.1). Classification (NCBI taxonomy): domain Eukaryota; kingdom Metazoa; phylum Chordata; class Mammalia; order Artiodactyla; family Platanistidae; genus Platanista; species Platanista minor. The sequence goes on from RJWK010023447.1 coordinate 14,485, forward strand.
TTCTCCTAGGTCCTGGGTCATCCTGTTCTGTGTTCCCAAGTTCTAATCATTGTTAATATAAAACCCGTTAAAGACTTGATTGGACCAGTATGGGAGACGCTCTAACCACCCTCCCATTGCGCCCCTGGGAGATGAAGCCGGTTTCTGAGCCAGAGCATCTTCCCATCAGAGGGGACATAGTGAAATAACACACATTGTAAGTCACTGCACCAGCTACGGGAAATGACAGCAGCTCTGAGTCTCTGAATGATTTCTGCTGAGGAGACAGAGGGATGGCACTAGCTGATTGGCGGACGGCTCTGTTCTGCTCCCTCGGAGCCTCGAGCTGACATCACCACCTGGGACCACCGGTTGGCTCGGCTCCGTGTAGCTCTCAGCCTCTGGCCTCTGGGACCTTGTTTTGTCCTTATGTGTCTGTTGGGTCCCGTGCGCTGCATCCGGCCCCTGAGCTGCGTTAACAACCAACTGGCTGGAAGGAACAGTCCCGTCGCCTATGAGCCCCGGGTTGCTTGTCTCACCGGTTCCGGGTCCTGACGGGCCTCAGCGCCCAGCTCGCCCGGTGTTCGCACCTGTCACCTTCCATCTGCGCCGAATCCTCACTCCCCCTGAGGTCAGGTTGTTACAGTATTAGTTATTCTGCTGCTGTAAAAATTCTGGTGCATCTGCTGTCAGGCTTGGCACTAATTTGCCCAGGTTTTGTTCCCTCTGAAAGTCTGACCCAGGAGACTGTGCCCTTGGCCTTGGGGTCTAGGACTCGACCAGCTCCCGGCCCGGGCCTGTCTGTGTCTGCTGTGCCTCCCGCTCTTACTATTTCTGTGGGGAATTCATGCGAGACGACCTGCAAACTGGTGGTGGACGTAGCCCGCCCTCGGGACACTCAGCATCGCGTGATGTTTACCCTGGACGTCACCCCGAAGATCACTTGGTGCAGCTTTGATTTTACAGAGGAAGTAGCTGCGTCCCGGGCGATAGAGGTGAATCGCTCAGCATCACACAGCAAATTACAGTCCAGGAGAGACGGGAACACGGCTCACAGGCAGCTCTTGGTGATGGAGCCGCCGGCGGCTGCCATGGGATGCAGGGCCCGCTGTCTCTGCCCCAAACCCAGACGCTGCATGTTGTGTTCATCGCATCCTCTTCCTCCTGGTTAAACCGCCTGCTATTCACGGCTAATCTGGTCAAAATGACGAGAGACCTGAGCCTCGTCGGGGCCCCAGAGCATCAGTCTCGCCTCGAGGCAGCCTGGAGCCGACAAGCCGACAACAGCCCAGGACTGTCACCGAGGCCTCTGCTTTACGGAGGTGGAGGGGCCGGTTCCGCGGGCGGACAGCACCGCCTTCTGGGAAACAGGGGCATCGCCGATTTGCGGCTGCTTACCCCACCCCCCACCCCCCACCTCCCCCGCATCTGGCACCTTCTCTTGTTCTGCTGCGAGGACTGACTCTGTCTCTGGTTTCAGGGCACCGACTTGTGCCTCATACACGGGCAGCGTCTGCTTTACCTGCTTCCTCTCCTGAGAGTTGAGCATCACCACCGTATCTATCACTCGGCCGTGACCCTGAGGGGCCCGGTCCCCTGCGGCTCACGGGACTCTGGGAACAGCTCGCAGAGGCCCAAGCATCCTCTTAGAAGCAGCCGCTCCGTGCCTCCCAGGGGCCCAAGACCCCAAACGTGCTCAGCACACCCTCCCTCAGCACTCACTAACCCTAACTCACAGAGCCCCTGCCTGGGGCTGGGGGTGGGGCGGATGGCCCCGGGCATCACGTCCTTAGAGCAGATCCTCCGTTTCCCTGCATGTTCCTTCCATCCCTGGCAGAATCCGGGCATCGACTTGGGGCGGAAGCCGCAGGGGCGCAGGTGCTCTGGGTGGGTCAGGCAGGGGCAGGGCTCACCTGGCAGGAGAGGACCAGCCAGCTGGGGTGAAGAGCTCAGGTCCCCACGCGGAAGGCTAAACGCCCGGGGGGCCACAGCCAGCACCCTCGCCGGGAATGGGAAGTGGGACCTGGGGCCCTGAGCTCTCAGGATGCAGAGGCGCATCCCGGAGCAAGGAGCCCAGCGTGACCTCCACCACCAGCCCCTCTCCTGCACGTGCAAAAAAGGGAATGCGCCGGCTGCGTCACGTGTAAGATCAGGGAAGGTTCATTCCCAGGTCGGGTCCTGCTCAGGTTTGACCCCCAGGCCCTCCCCAGTGGACATCGTTATTATGTAAGCAGAGCTAAAATGTTAAATCTAGAGCAAAACAGTAATCAATTAATAAAACATTTAAACTATCAGGCAAACAGAAAGGTCTTTGGTGTGATTTAGCTTTAGCAAAATTGTTGATAGATTTTTAGATCTTCTTTTTCTTTTCTGACTCCTCTTAGGGCCTAACTGCTAAATGTTGTTTGAACAGAGTATTCTTTAAAATAGCTTTTAATCTGTAAAAAGAACATTCTGTGTCTGTCAGGGCGGTGACAAAAATAATCCAAACTAAAAATAAAGCTCTGTCCCCAAAATTGTATATTTTTTTTACAGCAAAGTACATCTGACAGTTTTCATCTCTGTTGAATTGTCACGACTTTGGGGGAAGCAAAAGTACACTATGTCAAGCAGGCTTTCATTTCAAAGGAATGAAAATTACTTCGTATCTTCTATATTTACACAAACTACGTTTTTACCTATTTCCATTAATTTACTTAGGTTAATGCAAAAAGTCAGGAAAAATAATTTACCCTTGAATGAGTCTTGTCTGCATGGCTGATTCCTGTGCAATTAGAAGATGAGAAATGATGCACTTTCCTCAAATTATTGCAAAATATCACAGTCTCCTCCTCTTAGCCTGTCAGTAGGCAGGAGGAGATACAAAATACTCCACACCTTGGTGAACTTTTAACATGGTGACTTTTAAATGGAAACGCACCCAGTCACCCCATAATCTGCATGTGACGACGCACGTCCATGAGCCGCGGGCTCTGAGCAGACCTCCTGCCGGCCTGTGCCCACCCGCCTGGGTCCCCAGACCCCGGGGCTTCTGTCCAAGACCAGACCCGGGCTCCACAAAGAAGGGAGCCTTAGAGCAGCCTCTCTTAGCAAGGCCACCACCACCTCGGGGTGTCTGGAGAGTCTGCAGGGCCTGGAGGGCCACGGTGATCAAGGGGGGATGCTGGTGGCTTTGAGGGACAGAACCCGGGGGTCCAACGTCCTGGCTGCTCCGGCAGCCCCAGCCATGGAAAAACTGGTCCAGCTCCCACAGGACTTCTGACCATCCCACCAGACCCCGTCTCTGGTGTTCTGATGGTCTTAATGTACACTGAAACACAAACATATTTTTGGCACAATTTTAATTGCAATGAACTTTAAGGGATGATGTCATCATGCAAACCATGGTGATGTTTCTTCAGAAGTTTGCCAAAAGTTCTCCATCGTTGCAAAAAAAGCGTTAGACTCTCCGAAACTCTGCTCAAGGTCACTCATTCAAAATACTTGTATTTGAGGTGATTGCATTTGTACTTGTATGAATATATGTTTATCACTTTAAGATGTGGGATAGAAATAAAAAGCACTGACAACATCCAGCTGAATATTGTTCTATTTTCAGCCTTAATAAATCCCTTCTTTTTTTCTCTTTATATTATATTTAGGACACTATCCTGTTTTTTCATTATATGTGCAGGTAAGTTCTATTAGTTGTAAAACCCATCCCAGGATAGTAAGGAAGCACCAGAAAACACCATTTGCAACAAGGGAGGAGTGAAGACTTCGGGCTCAAAAGTTTTGCCCCAAAATTCTCACTAACAGTATTTCCACCCTCAGAATGAGCTCTGACGGCGGGACGGGAGTGGGTGGTGGGATGCGTCCTGGTTGGGGCGGGGGGGGGGGTGGTCACTAAAGCAAGGCTGGAGCTGAGGATGGATCAGCTTCCTGGGTATCATTTTTTCTTCTCCAAAAGCTTTTGGCCTTGAACGCAAAGGACAACACTTACCAAGAAAGGCCTTGAGAAGGGAGATTTCCAAGGAAGCAGGACATGGTGAGAGTGTGTCCCGATTCCCCAGCTGGAAGTTCTGTTTTAAATCCAAGGAACCAGAATATTCCAGGTGGATACCCTGTGAGAAATCAGGACGTACGGTAACAGCATAGACATCTCCCATTAGCTAACAGGCCTCAGTTTTAAGGAGTTTTAAGGAGGAGAGGCCTGTCTGACGTGCGCTGGGGAGGAGGCCGGCAGGCCGCCTCAGCATCACGTCCCACCCCTGACGCGGCTCTGCAGTCCTTGCGCTGCTGACACGCCAGGCACACGAGGAGCCGCAGCACGGCAGCAAGGGCCCCGTTTGCTCCCCGGAGGGCCCGGGAGGAGTGAGACTCGGACAGCAGAGAGGAAGGAAGGGCTCTCCAGGGACGCCCGCGTAGGGGCGGCAGCGCAGGGGTTGCAGGCTGGGCCTGACCCGCTGCTTCTGCTGGCCCCCTGCGCTGGGTCACAAGGTCCTGCCCTTAAAGCCTCAAGGTGTCGGCAGTTATTTTTCCTTTACCACTCTTATCCCTGCATCTTAGCAAGGTTTCCAGGCTGAAAGTGAACGTATCTATAGCGAGTTTCAGCCGTGACTAGCCTGGTACGTGGGATGGAACTTTCTCTGGGAACTGTTACGCGCTTTCTGGGCACAAGCAACGTTTCTCTACGTTTAGCTCCTGACGTGTGGGGCTTGAGTGACCCAACACAGGGGCTGAAGAATGAGGGGGGCGGTTCCACGTGGTGTTAGTCCCCTTCTCTGTTCCCCTCCCCCCGCTCTCCCTCCCACCCAGGCCCCCAGGGAGCCCGCGGGCGTACCCACCTCCAGGGCGCGCTGCCCCCCGACGCCCCCCGCGAGCGCGGCCCCGCGGGGACCATGGCGCCCCAAGCTCGGGAGCGGGATGCACCTCACCGTAGAGGGAGTGTTCTCGGAGAGGTTCCCATGGGAGTCGCTGAGAGTTTATTTCACTGTGAACGTTTTCAGAGTTGTTTTTAATCGGTAATAAACTTCAGGAGCCATTCTACCTGAAGGTCTGAAGAGAAAATGAAATGCTGAAATACCCTAAGTGTGTCCCCTTCTGCACGAAGCCCTCCGGGCCCCCTGGACCCCCTCCCCCCGTTCCCGGGGACCAGTCTGAAGGGCCAATACACTCACCTTGGTTGGACACTAAGCTCATGAGACTAACAAGAAAAAAACACAGTAGATACACAACAGAACTGAGACTGGGTAACAAGTTGCATCAAAACATCCAAGGATGGAGGTGGGGGCGGGGGGTCTCCCCTGGTGATGAGACACCTACGGGACGCGGGGTAGCCTGCCCACAGCTCACAGAGCCACCACGTCTGCACGAAAGTGAAGTATCTGTGATTCGCTCTCAAGCCCAGCATCCCGTCAGCACCAGAATCCGTACGTCTTCGCGCCGGGGAGGTCGGCATGAGCTGCCTGGGCCTGTATCCCTCCCGGTGCCTGAGGAGCAGGCCTGCGGTGGCATTTCCAAGCTGGGGCCGCTGAGCACCGGGCTCAGCACAGCTGCCGTGAGTGTCCAGCGGCACGGCGGCCCGCTCCTCCTGCGAGGAGGGAGGGAGCACTCAGCCTCTCACATCGGCCGACCGGCTCCGGGTGAATCACCTTGACACTCACGTCTGAGCGTCGGACGAGGTGTCCGTCCCCGGAGTTGGTAAGTGGCCTCTAGCGGGCGGCGTGGCCGGGGCCTCACGTAAGGGCAGGGCTGGCAGCTCAGCCTCTTTCTGTGCGTCCGGACCTTATGTCCATCCACATCTGCCCTTGGGCCGTCCACACACCTCCCAGCTCCCTGGACCCGTTCCCCTGCGGGGCTGTCTCCAGGAGCCCAAGCTGTGTGTCAGTGTGAACAAGGCTGTGCCCCAGCTCGGCGCCGGGAAGCTCCTGTCTGCACTGCTTCGGGAAGAACCGATGTCCCATTAGGCCAAGGGCAGAAATGCATCCACAGACGTGCTGGGCACGGTGCCCTGCGAAACCCCGCCGGACTGAGCACGCTCAAGCCCAGGATCCGGGTGACTTTTCTGACGACCCCTCTGTCCGGGCCCCTCTGCCTAGTGTGGCCTCCTTCCCTTCCTCCCTGGAGGCCCCCGTCCGTCCTTCAAGAGTCAGATCACACGTCACCTGTTCTTCTCTGGGCCCCATACAGAGCTCAGACTGGCTGTGGGATGAAGCAGAGGCACTTGGGTCCAAGAGGCCCTGCGTGTTCACTCGGCGTCAGCTGCCCCTCCTGCAGAGGAGCTCACTGGAGGGTTAGTACGGAGCGTGGCTTCTGGCTGGAGGCTCATCCCGCCCTCATCATGCCTCCTGCCCTCCCCCGCAGCCCCGTTCTCTCCCGATGGCCCAGGCCCACTTGTCTCCGGAAGCCGCAGCCCACGCCCCGTCCCCAAGTGACGCGACGTGCACTTGATTCCACGGCTGTGGTGCAAATCACCCCAAAACTTCAGGATGCAAAGTACCCACTATGTGTCCAGGCGACCTGTGGGTGAACTGTGTCATGGGGCAGGAAGGGGGCTTGCCTCTGCCCTGCCTGGGCTTGCAAATGCTGTGCCCTTGTGGTTGGCGTCCATCCGGCAGGGGTGGGCTGGAGGGGCACCAACTTCTCTCAAATGTAGGGAATGTGTGTGCTGCTTGGAAGCAGGCTGAGATCAGCAAACGCCACAAATCAGGACCCGGGAGAGCCCAGCATGGGCGGGGAGCACCCCTCTGTGGCGGCACCCCTGGCTCTGTAGCTGTGGCCGGCGGTTAGCTTTCTCGAGTGTGGTTTGCTCCTCTCCAAAATTTGGGTGCTAACCCAGGCACGAGGCTGCTGTGTGGGCAGGATGCTGCGGGGGCAGATTTCACGCCGTGTGACAGAGGCCGGCAGCTTTGGCCATGCCCACCGGCGGTGTCCCTGTCACCCCAGAAGCACCACACTCTGGTCTGTCTGGTGGGAAACCACAAACCTTCCCCAAACACAGGCCCCGCTGTTCAAGTAAAAACCTAAGCCGGGAAACCTATTTTCTTAGAGGGCGGAGGGCACTCCTCGGGATTTTTCCTCACAGACCCTAAGGAAGTGGGTTCCTTCCAGGTTCTGGAACTCATCTTGGGGCCAGGAAGGGACGCTTGGAGCCCAGCTTGGCCGGTGGAATGCAGGCTGGCTCCATGGGCGCCGCAGGGCAGGGAGGTGAGGCCAGCATGGGGGACGCAGCCTCTCAGAGGGACCAGCTGTCCAGAGGACTCTCCCCTGGCCTGGCCCGGCGATGGGTGGGTCAGGGCCCAGCCCCATGTGGTCAGAGGCGGGCGAGACAGGATGTTCTAAATTCCAGCGGAGAGAAGGCAACAGGTCCTCTGGACGTGAGCAGGCAGCTCTGGGGGGGCACAGCCCTCACGTGCCACTGTGTCCCCTCATCACTTCCCCACCCGGCCCTCAGTGGACCACCCCTCCTGCCAGGCAACTTCCAGGCAGTCACCCCATGTCACGCCTGTACCGCGGCGGGACCCCTGCCCTCCAGCCAGAAGGGCCTTCCCTCCCCCATCCAGCATGGGCCAGGCCCACATCCACAGTCCAGCCTCCTCTGCCCAGCAGCCGGCGGCGTCCCTGGAAGTGGACGGCAGCCTCCAGCTTGTCTCTTTGCTGAGGTACAAACTTAAATCAATGTGCACTTGGGTTGCTAATCACTAGGGGAAAATGTCACTATTTATAAAAAGCGATTTCCTTCAAAAACATTAATTGCTAGTACCGACCACAGAAACTCAGAGACGGTGCAGGAGGCTAAGGCAGTGATGATTTGCAGCCAGAAAAAGAAGGTTTTGGAAAAATATGAAGGTGGTGTGTTGAGTTTGACAGAGAGAAGGAAAAGCAATTTGTGAAAATATTTCATCATGCGCTCCAGCAGGAATTTTTTTTTTGAAGATTTATAAATGACTTTACTCTCATGTTACAGAACCATCTGGGGGCTGAGAGGGTGACTTAAATTTGTGGCTGTGTGTTACTGAATCTTATGGGAAAATTACACGGTCTGGTGGAATCTGAGTCTCAGAAGATCTCCTCCAGTGATGGGGATTCTGGCGTCCTTGGATCACCCTCCAGGCCCCATGCTCATGGCCAGCTTGTCCCTGATGGGGGCCGGGCCCCTGGGGAGATCCCAGGTTGGATCACACTCTGAGTCCTGCCCTAGGTCTGCTTGGTGAGGCCCCTCCAGCAGACCAGGGACCTCAGGAGCTACTTCTGTCCAGCTGTCACTGCACAGGCCTCGCAACAGACAGACGGACCCGATTCACCAGCGTCCGTGGGAACAAGGAAACGTGAAGCCCCCAGGCTGGCCAGGTGTGCAGAGTGGCCCCAGCATGAAAAGCTTTGGGGATGTCACACAAGGCTTAAAGGAGACAATTTAAGTGATACCAGCAAACTTTATCCAACATGGCACGAAGTGGACAGGTTCTTTGGGAGAACTGACAGTGGGGTGAAGGGAGGGCAGGAAGCTTTTGTAGGACAAAGAGTAAAGAGCAAGGAAGAGAAATAGAAACTCTCTGAGTGTCTAGGGCCACAGTCTGCCTTATTTGGGGTGAGATGGCCCAGAGCTGGCCTGGCAGTTGGGGTCTGGCTGACCAGGGATGCTGGGCTTCCGGGCAGGGGAGCCTTTACAGGAACACGGACGTCACCAAAGGGTCTCATGGGGAACGGCTCCATCAGGGGCCTAGGAGGTGATTTCAAGACAGAGAACTTGCCATTTCATCCCAAAAGTTTCACAAACCTCCAGAAGGTTCTGAGAAGGAAAGCAGGGAAATCTGAGGCTTTAAAGGAGCTTTCTGTGTGCTGCGAGGAGGTCTGAAGTGCGGGCGGAGAGCAGGTGGGTGGCTGGGTATCTGGGGCCGGACAGCAGGGGACATGGAGGGATGGCTGATCACTCACTTACCCGCCTGTTATCGAAGATCAAGTTCAAAGCAGGTTTCCCTGAGCACCGATCTGATTGCTGAGCCTTGAGACCTTGTGTGGGGTGCAGACACTGCCCCCTCCAACCGCCTGGGTCATTCCTAGGTTCAGTGTGGGACTGCAGTAATGGTGATGATAATAATAAATTTGAAAAGATATATGCACCCCAATGTTCACTGCAGCACTATTCACAGTTGCCAGGACCTAGAAGCAACCTAAGTGTCCACCTATGGATGAATGGATAAAGAAGATGTGGTACATATATACACATGATATATACACATGAATACTACTCAGCCATAAAAAAGAATGAAATACTGTCTTTTGTAGCAACATGGATGGACCTAGAGATTACCATACTAAGTGAAGTCAGACAGAGAAAGACAAATATCATATGGTATCACTTACATGTGGAATCTAAAAAATAATACAAATGAACTTATTTATAAAGTAGAAACAGACTTACAGACACAGAAAACAAATTTATGGGAATTCCCTGGCGGCACAGTGGTTAAGAATCTGCTGCCAGTGCAAGGGACATGGTTTCGAGCCCTGGTCCCGGAAGATCCCGCGTGCTGCGGAGCAACTAAGCCTGTGCGCCACAACTACTGAAGCCCATGCGCCTAGAGCCCGTGCTCTGCCACAAGAGAAGCCACCGCAATGAGAAGCCCGCACACCGCCACAAAGAGTAGCCCCTGCTCGCCACAACTAGAGAAAGCCCGTGCAGAGCAAAGAAGACCCAGTGCAGCCAAAAATAAATAAATAATTAATTAAAGGAAAAAAGAAAACGAATGTATGGTTACCAAAGGGGATAGTGAGGGAGGGGTGGGGGAGATAAGTTAGGAGTTTGGGATTAACAGATATAAACTACTAAAAATAAAATAGATAAACGGCAAGGACCTACTGCATAGCACAGGGAACTGTATTCAATATCTTGTAATAATCTATAGCGGAAAGGAATCAAAAAAAGAATATATATATATATATCCATATATATATATATATATATATATATAGAGAGAGAGAGAGAGAGAGAGAGAGAGAGAGAGGGAGAGAGAGAGAGAGATGAATAACCAAATCACTTTGCTGTACACCTGAAAGAAACACAATATTGTAAATGGACTATACTCCAATAAAAAATTAATCAATTAATTAGTAGTAACGACAACAACACTGGGGTATCCTATGGCGACTAGAACTGCAGGCGGATCCAGGACACTGGTGGGCTTGTGATTGTTTCTCATTTCTTCGTTCTACAAAAGCCTCAGATGCTGAATACAAACTCATTCAAATCTCTCTACAGTCGACTCTGTGCTGTAAAAATCCTTCTTGAGAAAATAGAGTTGTCTAAACCTGCCATGTGAAATATTTTTTGTTGGCAGCATTTAAATCCACTTTCCTCCAACCAACCCCCAAAGTGGAAAAACAATTTTCGTTTGGAAACGCTTGGGATGCCATGGTTGGGGAGAGCAATCTTTCTCAGGGTTTGCGGTCTCACCGCGGGAGTGCTTCCATGTGTGCACTGAGCTTCCACTGTTTCGTCTTTTCCAGCCAAAATGTTTGCATTTCCTGCTCTGACAGAGAGTATGACGAGCTGGGAGGTGGCCGGTCCACCCCAGGGAGCTTGGGACCTGCGGCTCACACCTGCGGCTCCATGGACGCCTGCTGGACAGGCTGGGAGGAAAGTGGAAAGATGCTGGGTCACGTCCAGGGAGCTCAGCTCCTGCATTTAGCAAAGGCCTCCTGGACCCGCTTCCTCGGGGGTTCCCCCTCAGCCGTTAGGGAGCTCGTGGTCCCCTCAAAGGCGAAACGTTCTTCTGCGGAAGCCCTCCCGGCAGCTCCCAACAGGCAGTGAGTCAGGGGGCCGTGATCAGAGCTGCCAGGGCGCCGACGCCGAGGCTCCAACAGATGTAGCACGAGGTTGGAGAACCGTACGCACGCGCCCGGCTCCCGAGCGTCAGAGGAGACGGGCCGCGGCCCGGGGAGAAGCGGAGGAGAACCACCGCCGCCTCCCGCCCACGTGACCGCCCCGCCCCGCTTCTCGGGCTCCTCGTTAACCGCAGACGCCAGGCCTGCAAATATCTTATTCGCTGAGAGGCACTCGTGACTCCAGATCGATGCTCACAATATCTCGAGGGCAGCGATGGGCACCCCAGAGCAGCGCCCGTTCCCAGCTGGGGTGCAAGCTCAGCCTCCGCTCCAGCTCGTCTTGCGCACAAGGGTCTCTCTCACAGCCCAGTTGGCGCTGCGTTGTCTTTTTGTGCTTTGGGTGGTGATTTCTCTATTGAAAGTGGCCCCGGGCAGAGTGTGGCAGAGCTGCCGGGGGCCTGGGGGCCGGGAGGCTGTGGGATCCCTCAGGGAGAAAACACACGTGTCAGCTGAGCACCCTTCAGGTACCAGTGCCATCGCTGGCGCAGGGTTCACGGTTGAGGAACCAACCACCTGTACTAAACACGGTGTCATGACACAGAAATGCACAGAAGCAGGTTGGGTGCTCATTTGCTGATGAAAGGTGACCGCAGGCTGGCCCCAGAGTCAGCTGAAGCGGGAGTGCCGACTACTGTTTCATCACCTCGAGGACCGTGGCGGGGCTTCTCCAGCACTTGGCCTGAACTCAGAAGCACATCAGCCCTGACGGCGGCCCGGGCACGCCCAGCCGTCACCGACACGATGAGCCGGCAGCTCCGAGGGTCTGTGCCGTTGTCTTCACAGACTGCTGCCCTGCAGGCAGTCCCATTGGGGGTGTCCAGAGCGCGCCACGCATGCTGTTCTGACGGCCGTCCACAGTCGCATCTGCAGGGCCAAAGAGGACAAGGAAACTATGACTCGGGCAATTCTGGCTCAAGGAATCGCACCCCTGGGAGGAAAGTCAGCCTTGCACCCACTGTGGTGCACGCCCAGCCCCGCTGACCTCCCGACTGGACCGGACCACTTTGCAAGTTGTTCCCTGAACGCACCAGCTTTAAGGAGGGCGGGAAGCACCCCGTGCGCCACTCGATGTCCGTGTTTTGGAGGCTCCCAGGGTGACCCAAACACCCTCTGTGTTGGCGAGAAGCAGAGATAAAACAAAACAACAAAAAGCATCTGCGGAGGCCCCTGCCAGTGCCACCAATCACCCCCACCCCCGGAGACCCCGAGGCTCTGCCCCTCCCCAGCACCGTCCACCCTCTGAGACCAGGAAAGTGACACTGAATATTTAAAGACAGAGTTGACTCACAAGGTCAGCGTTGTGTGCTCAGCCGGACAAGATTCAAGGAGGCTAGGGGTCAAGCCGTGGATAAAGATTCACCCAGCAGGTTGGTTCATGGCTGCTCTCTTACCTCCGCTCCCCTGTCCTGAGCTGGGTCCTCAGACAGGGATTAAAGAAAGAAGGCTAGGGCCTTCTTGCACAAAAGTCTGACTAATGAGTATAGGAGACCTTATTTTCGTATCCTGACTGTGAAATTAACCAGGCTCCCAAACTGAGCCTTTTTGTTACCAAAATCCTTGTTGTTAACAACACAAAGAAAACCATGCATATGGTCCAGATTTACCAGTCCAGCACTAGAAATAATGAATTGTTACTTGTGAACTTTTGACACTTAGAACCATGAAATTGCTCAACCAGAAAATTTGGTGCAATTACACATTGCAAAAATAATATCTCTAAAATGGTGTAAAGAAGAGAGAAAAACAATCCCAAGTTTACTGTAGTTATTAGATTCAAACATTCTCAAACAACAAACAGTTTCTGAGCACCAGCTCTATTTATGACAAAGAGAACAGGGACTGACCACCTACAAACCAGCAACCAGGTGAGAGCTGCCAGGCCACGGACAAGCAGGGCACCCAATGCCATGGAGAGCTGGAAAGAAACACACTGTCCTTACCTACAAAAAATAAGATTATGTATGTACAAAAATCTAAAAGTATATTCTTAAAAAGCTATTAGGATTAATAGCTGAATTTATCAGGATTGTTGGATACAAGGCCAAAATCACTTGCTTTTCTAGGTGCAAACAACATGTAACCAGAAAGTGAAGTACACGTAAGAAAAATGTGCAAAACCTTTGGAAAAGATTATACAACTTTGCCAAAGCCTATTAAAGAAGCCATAACAAATGTAGGAATAGTTCATGCTTACACATGGGAGGATCAAGTGTTTTAAAAAGTCAACTGAACTCAAATTGAATTCTTGATTCAAGGCGATACCAGTCAAAGCCCCTGCAGACGCTTTTTCTTTGGAGGAAATCGACGAGCTGATACTAAAATACACATGGAAAGGGACAGGACCCAACCAGCACAGACAAGCCTGAAGAGGAGGGACGCTGGTTGGATCACTTGCACTGCCAGACATCGAGAAGGTCCTTTCACACCTGTAGCAACTGAAACAGTGCAGTGTTGGTGTAGGATGAAGCAATGAAACACAGCACAAATCCAGAAACAGACCTGTACGTGGGCAGTCACCCCATCAGACAAAGTCCTGCCCAGTCTGGTTGGGGAAGGAGGGCCTTCTCATGTCAGCCAGGTCCCTGAGTACATATGTGAAGGGGCAGGAGCCCTGCTTCCTGTGATGTATTGTGTCTACATTTGTAATAGGGGAGAGCAAATCTGACTCTATATTAGATCTGTTTCTTTTACTTTAACCTCTGTATTCTGTTGCTTCTGCTTCCATTTAATAATGTTGCCCATAGCCTGAAATATACAGGAGAGCCCGTTCTCAAGGCTCTGACCGTTAAGGGTATAACACTTTCCATTCATATAGAGATAAAAGGCTGCAGGACAGAGAATAACACTTGTCTTGCTGGAGGCTCACAGGAACACCATTACCTGACCTACGTGGACGGATGCAAGAACAAAGGATCCAACACCAAGAAGCCTGCGACAACCAGCCACACCCCTCCCTCTCCTGGCCTTTTTTTTTTCATCTTTATTGGAGTATAATTGCTTAACAATGGTGTGTTAATTTCTGCTTTATAACAAAGTGAATCAGTTATACATATACATATGTTCCCGTATCTCCTCCCTCTTGTGTCTCCCTCCCTCCAACCCTCCCTATCCCACCCATCCAGGTGATCACAAAGCACCGAGCTGATCTCCCTTTGCTACGCGGCTGCTTCCCACTAGCCGTCTATTTTACGTTTGGTAGTGTACATATGTCCATGCCACTCTCTCACTTTGTCACAGCTTACCCTTCCCCCTCCCCACATCCTCAAGTCCATTCTCTAGTAGGTCTGTGACGCTCTGTTGAAACCCTTTCAGGGGTTCGGCGCTCGGGGACCCTAGCCCCCCATTTCCCTTGCTCGGCCCTGCAATAAACCTTTCTCTGCTCTGAACTCCGATATTTCGGTTTGTTTGGCCTCACTGTGCGTCGGGCACGTGAACCTGTGTTCGGTAACAAAATCATTTCCAAATCACTTCCTAGAACTAAATATGAAAGGGAAAATTGCCAAGTTATTAAGTTTCTAGAAGATTATATAAGAGAATATCTTAATTTTCCATAAGATTTCTTAATGAGAACCCAAAAAACCCATAAAGGAAAAGACTGATGAGTAGGACTTGATTAAAATGAAGAATAAAAGTAAGTATTAAGTATATTAATATACAGTTAGTACATGTATGAAATATATTAAGAATATATTGAGAGGAGGAAAGGCAGGAGGTAAGAGAAGCAGAGCTTTCTGTGCGGTCCTGGGGTTGCTGGCTGCTTCCTTGGTTCC
>RJWK010023448.1:0-29097 GCA_004363435.1 Platanista minor
TTTATCTTCTTCATATTCCTCTTTGTCATCATCTTCTTGACCCTTTTGTCTTTCTTCTTTTTCTTTCTTTCTTTTTTAAACAGGAAATCGTCTTCTTTTTTTTTTTTTTGGCCATGCCCTGTGGCTTGTGGGATCTTAGTTCCCTAACCAGGGATTGAACACTGGCAATGAGCATTTAAAAAAAAATTCTGAGAAGTTGATTGAAGCATCTGGGGACTTTTTCTTGCGTTCCTTCTGGAAAGTTTGTAGAAAGAAAGAGAAAGAGGGAAGGAGGGAGGGAGGCATATATTCTCCCATCCCATAGGTTGCCCTTTCATTCTATGGATGGTTTCCTTTGATGAACAGAAGCTTTTTAGTTTGATGTAGTCCCACTTGTTTATTTTTGCTTTTGTTGCCTTTGCTTTTGGTGCCCATGCATATATGGTCCATTAATTTTCGACAAAGGAGATATTCATACAAGGGAGGAAGGAAGGAAAGAGAAAAGAAAAAGGGGGGGAAAAAGAAAAGAAAAGGAAAGGACAGAAAAAGAGCATATTATGGTATTTTTCTTCTTGGCCCTTTCAGATCGCCTTTGCCCATGTGTCTATGTCTAATTAACTTTTCCTCAGCGGGGTACAGAGTCACCTAGAGCCCATTTCACTCTCACTTGCACTGACACTGTCTATGGATCTCAGTGTGTTGCTATGCCTGTCATTCTTTCTGATTAAAAAAAAAAAAAATTGTTCAGTAATAAAGGTGCATTGCTTCTTACTGTCAGCCAAGAAAGATGTATTTTTCTATGTCTTCTGCCTGAGTCTACAACTCCATGCCCACCTCAGTCGGAGGTCATTTGTGTACCATGCTTGAAGGAAGCCCTGATTTCTTATTCTCTCACAGTGTTACTTCTCCAAGGCAGGCCTAGGGTGAGTAGCAGCTTAGCCTTCACTAGCTCCTCCCAGGGCAGTGCTTCCTCTGGTTAATGGAAAGACTGTGTCTCTTCCCCTTTGCCTGTTTTACCCTGACTCTCAGGCCTGTTACAATCCCTTTCCCTGCTAAAATAACACAGTATTAGCATAGCGCTAGGAAGGTTGAATGGAAGGAATGTGGAATTGGTTCTGCCACTTTTTGCAATGTAATCTTGGGCAAGCAAACTTGCTGAACCTTTATTTACTCATTAGTTAAATGAGTGTAATAATCACATCAGTCTATTTCACTGGTTGCAGTAACTATAAATGAAATTATTCCTATGCAATAACCTAAAAGATCCTCTGTAGAGAGATTTTGTAGAAATACTTCTTAGCTAGTAGCTTGATTTTTTATTTCAAATAAAGCTATTTCATTTATCTTTGGTCATGTGACACACCACGCTAAATCTTAGTGGCTTAAATACGTATAGCTGATTCAGTTTGTTATACAGCAGCAACTAACACAGCAATGTTAAGCAGTTATACTCCAATAAAGATGCTATAAATAAATAAATAAATAAATAAATAAATAAATAAATAAATAAAACAGTGGCTTAAAACAGGGGTCAGCAAACTGCAGCCCATAGGCCCAATTGCCAGTATTTGTAAACAGTTTTATAAAAGCACAGTCACGCACATTCACTAACATATTTTCTGCATCTTCTTTGAGCTGTCAGGTCAGAGTTGAGTAGCTGTGACAGAGTTGATGCCCATGAGCCTAAAATATTTACTATCTGGCCGTTTAAGAAAAAGTTTGCCCACTCAAGGCTTAAAACAACAATAGTTTATTATTTCTCACAATCCTGGATGTTAGCAAACTGGGCATTTCTTCTGTTGGTCTCACGTGGGATCACTCAAATAACTGCCATCACTCAAATAATCTGACAGCTTTTTTTTAATGTCTTTATTGGAGTATAATTGCTTTACAATGGCGTGTTAGCTTCTGCTGTATAACAAAGTGAAGCAGTTATACGTATACATATATCCCCATATCCCCTCCCTCTTGAGCCTCCCTCCCACCCTCCCTATCCCACCCCTCTAGGTCCTCACAAAGCAACGAGCTGATCTCCCTGTGCTATGCAGCAGCTTCCCACTAGCCATCCATTTTACATTTGGTAGTGTATATACATCAATTCTCCTCTCTCACTTCGTCCCAGCTTCCCCTTCCCCCACTCCATGTCCTCAAGTCCATTCTCTACGTCTGCATCTTTATTCCTGCCCTGCCCCTAGCTTTATCAGTACTGTTTTTTTAGATTCCATACATATGCGTTAGCATATGGTATTTGTTTTTCTCTTTCTGACTTACTTCAATCTGTATGACAGACTCTAGATCCATCCACCTCATTACAAATAACTCAGTTTTGTTCCTTTTTAATGGCTGAGTAATATTCCATTGGATATATGTGCCACATCTTCTTTATCCATTCATCTGTCAATGGACATTTAGGTTGCTTCCATGTCCTGGCTATTGTAAATAGTGCTGCAATGAATATTGTGGTGCATGTATCTTTTTGAATTATGTTTTTCTCAGGGTAAATGCCCAGTAGTGGGATTGCTGGGTCATATGGTAGTTCTCTTTTTAGTTTTTTAAGGAACCTCCATACTGTTAACCACAGTGGGTCTATCAATTTACATTCCCACCAACAGTGCAAGAGGGTTCCCTTTTCTCCACACCCTCTCCAACGTTTATTGTTTCTACAATCTGACAGCTTGGCTGGGACTGAGGGTCTGAGACAGCCTTTCTCAAGTGTCTGGCAGTGGTGACTGGCATCTTCCTTCCCCCCGTACTTGGCCTTTCCTCCCCCTGGAAGGTAGTCTGGGCTTCTTCACAGCAAGGTGGTCTTGTGGTTTTAGGAAGGCAAGGACAGAAATGCAAGGCCTCTCAAGGCCTAGTCTCCTGAACGCATCCAACAGCAGCATTTTCATCACATTCTCTAGGTCAAAGCAAGTCGCTAAGCCAACCCAGATTCAAGGGGTAGAGAAATAGACCCCACTTCTTTATGGCAGGAGAAGGAACATCACGTGACAAAGGCGTGTGGACATAACCTAGTGTGCTGTGCTGGGGACCAGTACTAATATGATCTACCACAGGCTACTGTATGTGAACTGCTTCTCTGTGGCCTAGAATTGGTTCATATTTTGCAGAAACCAAATTCTGCTGGAACATGCAGGTTGGGATGATCATAATGCCACTATTTTATAAAATTTTCTGTTGTTCTGTTTCACTGGCAGCTTTTCTTAGTGACACCAAAGATCGAGGCCCTCCAGTGCAGTCACAGACCTGGAGAAGTGGTGAGAAGGTCCCCTTTGGGCATTCCTTGAGAGCATTTGAAAGACCCCTTCAGGTGCAGACCCAGGCTCTTCGAGACTTTGAGAGGGTAAGTCACATGGGTGGATAATTGTTATCCCAGTTAGAAGGAGTATCAGGGGATAGTGGTGTCTTATAAAAATATGACCCATAGTTTAGCTTGGATTATGGGTATTCTTATCAAAATGTTGTCTCTTTCAATAGCATTTATCTCAATAAGCTTATGCACTGTTAGCTATATGCTGAGCACTGTAGTTCATGGGCAATTGCCTGTACCACTACTTCTGTCTTAACATTTTTTTTGCGGTATGCGGGCCTCTCACTGTTGTAGCCTCTCCCGTTGCGGAGCACAGGCTCCGGACGCGCAGGCTCAGCGACCATGGCTCATGGGCCCAGCCGCTCCACGGCATGTGGGATCTTCCCGGACCGGGGCACGAACCTGCGTCCCCTGCATTGGCAGGCGGACTCTCAACCACTGCGCCACCAGGGAAGCCCTGTCTTAACATTTTTACCCCTGGTTTATTTCTCAGATAAATTTAGGAAGTTTAAATGGCACCCCAAGAATCTGTAGGTGGGCCATAGTGAGCCCAGGAGACCTAGTCAGTCGGCTGGCATTATATGCTCTGCTGCTGGCTTGGACCACTCTGGATATCTGGATACCGTCTGCAGCATGAGGTGGCTCAGCCACAGCCATTTGCTTCTCAACAAGAATCTGGCATTGTTGCTTGAAACTCCTGATTTAACTCTTGAAGTGCTCTGCATCTTGATAGGTTTATCCTTAGATTTGGCCAAAATGACAATGTAATACAGGCCCCCAGCTCCCTGTGCCCTGGTTTGATCCAAGGAAGTCTGCACAATAGAACCTATCTACTGGAACCTACCTACTGGAACCTATCTACGGCCTGGAAAGAGCACCCAGGATTTCTTACATCCCTGTGTGCTAAAAAAGGAAACAGCTCTTTGGTGCCCCCTGGGGGTTGCCCAGGAATCAGGACACACATGAATACTGTGTAAAAATGCCCTGAGATGTGTGGGTTTCTTTCATTCTTGAATTGATAGCTTTTGTTATATAAAATAAAAATTCCATTTTCAAAAAAATGTTAATAAAGTAGTGTTGACATGCGTTTACCCTGTCTTCTTTCAATTTGTAAATAGAAATGTTTCACTAGGACCTAATGTACATCCTACCAGACATTCCTGTGGATAAAGAATGTGTTCCATATAATGTGTGCCTGAGAATCTAAACAGCCTACTGTTGGTTTTGTGCTCAGAGTTGTTTTTAAAAGAAAAGACAAAGCGTTTGCAGGAATATTAAGTGGTTTTGAAGACTAACCCTCTGAACAGCTGTGGTACTGGTGGTAGGAGTGGGGGCAGTACCACCCACCCCCTTCCTCTTTTCCGCCTTTTGCATCTACTGCAGTGCAGAAAGGGTGAGCAGAGCTGCGGCACTCCCCAAAGCTGTGAGGGTGCCCTCTGAAAGGCAGTCTGCCTGCATGTTCCTTTTGGTGGAGAGGTGATTTAGATCATAGAAATCACCTCCACTGATCAAATGGATACCCAGGTGCTGTGGGAGAGGGAAAATAATGGGCTGAGCTGGGTGATGAGCAGGGGTCAGCTGACTTTCAACTGTGGAGTCCTAAGTCTTTTTCTCTGAGCAATAAGGTCTAATATTGCTGATTAGTCCTTACTCCTCAATGCTGGGAACAACTGACAGAAACCAAGGTAAGATGCAGAGAAAAGGCCAATTAGAGATATTTTACATGTCTCTCCCCTGTGTGTCAAACAATATGTAAATAACAATGAGGCTACAACACATGCATTTGTCAGAATGGTCATTGTCAGTAAACCAAGCTGTGACCTGCTGACAGGTCTGTTCATTCTTACATCCATTCATTCACCCATTCATTCTGTAGACTTTGAATGATAGCACCTGCTGTATGAAGAACCTCTATGAAAGGATTTGAAAATTAGAGGAAACGTTAGTTAGAAATGTAGGAGGGAGAGTGACACATTCCAATGTCCCACCCTAAAAACTGGTAAAACACTAAATAGCATGATATTTTCTCTAAAGTTTAAATCATGCATTCAGTAGCCTTGGGATAAAGGATGAGATCTATACTCGGAAAGGGGAAAGGGACATATTAAAGGTTTGTGCCAGAGAAAGGTCAGCTCCTCCAGGGCATGAAGCAGATGTCAAAGAGTTACAGGCCTGGGCTGGGCAGCCAGGAATCCATCTGTCTTAGTCCATTCAGGCTACTATAACTCAGACTGGGTAGCTTATAAACAACAGAAATTTATTTCTCACAGTCCTGGAGGCTGGAAGTCTAAGATCAGGGCACCAGCATGGTTACCTTCTGGTGAAGACCCTCTTACTGGTTCATAGCTGATGCCTTTTCGCTATGTTCTTACATGGCAGAAGGGGCTAGGGATCTATCTGAAGTTTCTTTTATAAGACATGAAACCCAAAGGCCCATCTCCTAATACAGTACCATCATCTTTGAGGATTAGGATTTCAACATATGAATGGGGGCGAGGGGGACACATTCAGACCATGGCGCCATCCTTACTTCACTTATCCCTGCAACAAATACTTGATCACTTCAAATAAGATGCTATTCCTATCCTTAGTAATAGTCTGTTGGGAAGTACAGGCATCACATTACTTACAACATAAGGTGTCCTTATGGTAAAGATAAGGACAGTGTACTCTGAGATCTTGAGAGAGAATGTTTAATTTTAATAAAGGATAGAGAAGGGCCTCCTACAAGAGGACACCTCTCATGGGGCTGCACATTGAGTGAGGTCTTCAAAGTTGAGTTAGATTTTACCAGTTAGAGAAAGAGATTATAATATTCCAGACAAAGGGGAAATTTGGGTGAAAGGAAGAGAAGTATGTTCATGTATAGATCTGATAAGAGACTGGGCTAGAGGGATGCTATGGTCTGAATGTTTGTGTTCCCTCAAAATTCATGTGTTGAGATACTAACCCCTAAAGGTGATGGCATTGGGAGGTGGGGCCTTTGGAATGTGCTTAAGTCATGAGGGTGAAGCCCTCATGGATGAGATTAGTGCCTTATGAAAGAGGCTCCAGAGAGATTCCTAGCCCCTTCCACCATGGAGAATACAAGAATTCTGTGACCCAGAAGAGAACCCTCTCCTGACCAGGCTGGCACCATGATCTTTGACTTCCACCCTCCAGAACAGTGAGAAATAAACTTCAGTTGTTTATAAGTTACCCAGTCTGTGATATTTTCTTAAAGCAGCCTGAACAGACTTAGTCAAGGGAGGTAAGGAGGGAGACTTAGAACAAGAAAAGAAGTAATATTAAAGATACTTAATCAGTAAAAATTAATTGATCAGTTAATGTGATTGCTTCTGAAATATTTGTTGATGTAGGAAGTTCTAGGAAAAAGAGCCTTTGATTCCAGAGTAAGTGATAATAGACTAAAAATGTAAATACTGGCACATTATGGAAAATACATCATTGGTCAATTAACAAGTGAAAGTGACAGCATCTTTCTTCACTATATTGGTCCAGGAGGAAGGGGCAAAGGGAACAGAGCTTTGAAGATATAGTTTTCTTTCCTTTTCTTTTCTTGCATTCTGTATCCCCAACCAACAGTATGAGTGGGGTTAGAGAAGGATAGGCAGGGGGAAGGGGTCAGAAATAGTGACACAGATGAGCCTACTCAACTTTACCCTGGTAGAAGTAAATTAATAGGTATTGTTTCCCATGATAAAAGAGTTTTGCTTAGTACGTATGCTTCATTTGTACTTTTTGAATGAGTGAATGATTTAATTAATTTTTAAACCATGTCAGCTTTGTTTTAAAGGTGCTTCCCCCCGCCCCCCAAAGATACATTGATGGAGTGATCTCTATTCTTTCCAGAACTATAGACTTGAGAAGTGGGTTAAGTGCTTCTCATAAATTGCCTTATTTTGTCTTTATAAACCTGCATGAAACAAGCATCACTGTTCCTATTTTCCCGTGAGGGAACCAGAACTCATAGAGATTGTGACTTTTTCAGGATCATGGAGTTTAGGTACCATGATTACAAATCCTGACAGGTTGTTGGGTCATTTTACATAATCATATGTCAAATGGTCATAGTCATATGTTGAGAAAAATTCTTTCCTATATGTTTTCTCACTGATCACAGCACCCACCCCACGTTCAGCATCTCTGGGGTGAGCGAGACTAGAGCAGCACATAGATAACACTAACTAGTGTGTGTTGATCACTTTCTGTGTGTCAAGTAGTGTGCTAAGTATGTGCAGTATCATCTCATTTAATGCTAATGGAAACCCTATGAAGAAAGCACGATTATTACACCAGTTTACAAATCAGGAAATAAAGGCACAAAGAGTAACAAAGGAACTTACCAAGCATCTCATAATGTGCTGAGAATACTTGTCATTTTTGTGACCTAAAATAGTACTTTCTATGTTGGTGGTATAAAAATGCTGACTCATATAGACCTGGAATCATGTGCTCCTGCTATTTAGATGGGCACAGAGTGCCGTTCTATCTTCCCTAGGTAAACTAACTGTAAATCCACTTTTATCTCCCAGTATTCTCCATCACATGCTTTCTATTCCATTAATTCTGAACTGCTTGCAATTCAAAGTTGTTTCATACTTCCAAGCCTTTGTTCTGGCTGTTCCTGCTGCCTAGAATAATTTTTCTCTCCTCTTCTTTACCTGGTTAAAGCCTACTCATCCTTCAAGTTTCAGTTCAGGTCCAGTTTTTTGTTTATTTGTTTTTCTTTTTAGGATGCCTGCCCTCGTTCTCCAGTCTCAAAATAGATACCCAGACTCTAGGCAATTCAGAGGCGGAAAGCCTCTTGTTCACCTTTTTCTAGTCTCTAGAACCTAGCATAATGCTGGTACATAGTAAGTGCTCCGTAGATGTTCATCAATTAAACTAAATTTGTTGAAAAATATTGAAGATTAGGTGTTATATTGGATTGGTATTCCCCCTGACCTCTACTTCAGTATTCACTGAGTATATTCCCAGTAAGTAAAATGATTCTAAAGAGGGTATTGGTATATTAATTAATTGGTTAGGATAGGAAACTGAGAAGTCAGGAAAAATACATTTATTTTTAGAAGTCCACTGCACTATCCATTGTACTACAGAGCCAGGTGGGAAAAGTACACTTATTTTTAATGGTGAGTTTAAAGGGAGATAACTGTCTACCTAAACTGGGATCATAAAATTATAAATGTAAATTAAGAGAAAGAAAGCAGAGACCTTTTGAAATATTTGACAGGATTTATTAAGAAGATCATAATAATAGCTAATAATAATATTTATTGAGTGTTTATTAAACACTAGGCACTTTTTAGACATTTAACACATTTTAGTTCAGCTCTTTTTCAGTTTATTTTCCTAACTTATGAGATAGATATTAGATATTATATTACATCCATTATGTGAGTGAAGAGACCAAGACTCAAAGAACTTGATGAAAGCTATTACAGGTATAAAGTGGCAGAGCCAAGATAATTCCAAGAGTCAAGGTTCTTGGGGAAATGAGAGGACCATTCAGAGAAGGAGAGGTTACATTAGTACAATGTGTGCAATTTGGTTCTATGGAGAGAATCAAAATGGCAAATGCTATATATGGAAAAGCCATGGAAAGGGTAGGGGTCTGTGGCTTTAAGGTCTAGAGGAGGCCTCCACTGCCCTCCCCTGTTTACACATTTTCTAATAATGTTGTCTTTAACATGAAAATGCCAACAAGACCAGCTGCAGTGTTTGCTTAATTATAGTCTGAAGCTAGCTTTTCTGGGCAGTCTGAATCCAACCACAGTGAGTCAGCCTGTTGAGGCCCCACCCATCCTGGCAAATTTTTCCACTTGAGTCTTGAAGTCTGGGGGGGTGGGGTGCAGGGAGTGAGACCTAAAAGGGACTTTTCTACCTTTATGGAGATCTGAGTTATCAGGGCCTGGGTTTCCTGTTCTAGTTTATGTGAGTCTGGGTCATGTGACTTCTGCCTTTAGGTCCAGCCATTTCAAGTGCTTCTTGAGTTTCTCTTTAATCACAGCCTTGGAAAATGAAAGCTACTGGTGAAGTACATTTTCTTTCTTTTTTTTTTTTTTTTTTTTTTTTTTGAAAATGGCATTTATGTTCCTCAAACCACAGTGCCCCAAGAATACTGGTTTTGGTTTCACTAGTGTCTTGAGACTTTCAAAAAGTTATTAGATGAGAAGGGAAGGGGGGATAAATCTGAAACTTTCAGCAATCATAAGCACAGGATGTTTTCTTTCTTGTTAAACATGGCTCTTCAGAGGGATTCCACACAGTCATTCCACAGAACTTCGGCAACATTTTCATTCCTAAGCAACACTGCCAAAAATAGGCATCAAATCAATCACATTTTTCTTAAGAACTTTGAATAAAAGGAATGATTCTGAGTGCTGTAGAGGATGCAGAGATGTATATGAGTTACCATGCTCAGAGAGCATACACTCTGATTAGGGACATAAGAAATTTAAATTAAACGAAATTTAATTTAAATAACATCTAAGGCACCAGTGGAAGAGATCACAAGATTAGAGTAATTGCCAATCAAATGTATGTCTTTAAAACCTAGATGTTAGGACAAAACATTTTTCCTAATTTGTATTCATGCGTATAGGTAAACTTTACAAAGTTATAAATATTGGCTCATATTTGGTTACACAATTAACAAAGTAACTTTATCAAAAAGAATGAAATTACAAAAACTGAACAACCCTGAAAGCTCTGGAAGGTATGGTTGCCAACACAGAAAAGAGCAATCACTTCCACAGAGGAAATGGCACTTGAATGAGAATAATCCTTATTTTTTGTTATCTCCTCTCTGTGTCCTCATTAGAACTTGTTGTCTTCTCCTCTTCACTGTATGAAGAGAAGCTCTGTCTTTCTTCCTATGGACTTGAGGAATTTCCATTCCAATGATAAAATTTTTAAATAACAAAAATAATTATATCAATTAATATTTATTGAGTACTACAGTGTGCAGACCTCTGTGAATGCACCTGACTTGCATTATCTTACTCAGTTCTGAAAACAGTCTTTTGAGGTTGGTACAACCATTATTTTCATTTGTACAGGGAGAGACAGTGAAGCTAGGAAAAGACTAGTGATTGCTAGAAAGTGCTAGAGCTGGGATTTTAACAGAAGTGTACCGATTCCAGAACCTGAACGCTTAGCCACAATTTCATTATGCCTCTCTCTGTACAGCTGCTCCCCTTATTCATTTGTTTGTTCATCTACTCAGTATATGGGTACAGTCTATGTGCCAGGCCTGTTCTAGCTTTTACATGCACATTGAACCCACAGTGATCAAGTATGAAAAGGTGTGTGTTGAAGGATGAATGTTTCAGTGTTTTTATACTAATAAAATATTAGAAACAATCTATTATTCATCAAGGCAAGGATTGATTATTTCAGCCATGGTACACAACAACAGAGCACCACAGAGCAAGGTACTGACTTGGAAGGATGTCTGTAATAATAACAACAAATTTAAGATTAAATAACAGAACACCAACAACAATTTGAATATTACATAAAATAAGATCTCTTTAAAAAATTTTATTTTTACACAATTTTTAAATGTTACTTTCCATTTCCATTATTAAAAATATTGGCTATTTGTTATACAGCACATCCTTGAGCCTATCTTACACCCAACAGTTTGTACCTTCGCTCCCTCACCCCTATACTGCCCCTCCCTCCCCACTGGTAACCACTAGTTTGTTCTCTATGTCTGTGAGTCTGCTTCTTTTACGTTATATTCACTAGTTTGTTGTATTTTTTAGATTCCACATATAAGTGATATCATAGTATTTATAAGATCTCATTTATGAGGGAGAAAAACTAGAAATGTCTGGAATGATAAACACCAAAATATTTAAAGTGATTAGGTCTGGGTGATAGGATTAGCCATGATTTTTACCTTCTTTATAACTTTTTGTATTCTCTGAATTTTTAATAATGTGCATTCCTTTTATTTATCTAATCATCCAACAAATATTTCAAAAGTGCTTACTGTATACAACATAATGTCTTAAGCACTGCACATACAATAATGGATAGGCAAACATGATTCCTGCCCTCATGGAGTTTACAGATTAGCCAATTACAACAGAATGTAATCATTACAGTGCTGTGGAGGCACTCAGGAGGGGCCCTTACCCAGACTTTAGGGTCAGATGGGCTTCCTTTAGTAGGTAATATCTAATTCAAATCTGTACAGGCTAGTTGGAGAAAGTGAAGTCAGAACTGAATGGAAATTGAAGAGGAATGACTTTCCAGGCTGACACTGTGACCCATGAAAAGTCCTGGAGGCAGCAGAGAGCAAGTTCAGCAACAGGAGGCTTTTTGTCATGGCTGGAGCACTAGAGCATAGAATGGGGTTCAAGCTGGTTTTATCTCCCCCTACCACCTGCTACTCTCGGTCAAAGCCTTATTGTTACTGCCATGGTTATTCATGGTATCACTGTGAACTCAGCTCTTATGCCTAGACAAAGTCCTAATTGTGCCTTTGAAATCACCTTCTTTCCTAGAGAAGGGTGGAGAAAGAATTAATGAAAATCTAGAAAAATAGGTGAGGCCATAAATTGACACGTTCCCTCTGAATACTAAAAGCTCAGCAAATAATCTTCCTGGGTCGAACCAGTTGTGAACAAACAACACCAAGTCCTGGTCTTGTTGGTCGGGCCAAACCGTAGGAGAATCTTAGTTTGGAGCCTAGGAATCCTTGGGAGCTCCCAGCATCAGTGCAGTTCAACTGTTGTTTTGCCATGGAACTCATTTAGCTGTCTCTGACAGTGCTATTTCTGGCTGAGCCATTTATTTTTGGTGACCAGGGAAGTTGTTATTTGTTTTGTTTTGTTTTTATATAGTTCGTAGTGCTCCAATATGATGATGACAACACCCTGTTATTCCAGGATCATTGGGGGTGGTGTGGGTGTGTATCTATGGTGGGTGTGTATCTATGATGATGACAACACCCTGTTATTCCAGGATCATTGGGGGTGGTGTGGGTGTGTATCTATGGTGGGGGAAGGCAGCAGGAACATCACTGGAACCCCTGCCATTTATCTACACAACAATGCTGCCTAATACAGGGTTTATTTATTGACCTGATATAATAGCTCTGTTAGCTGTCTCGCCATCAGGCCACTTATTTCAAGAAAAGGCTGTGTAGAGGATGGGTATCAGTATGCTTCTGAGTTTAAGGGGAAAACATTGAATGATATTGTTAATATTTTAGCATTTAAAAGACTGAAACTTCAGGGATTATGTTGAAATTTCAGAAACAGAGTTTCAGAAGAAAGATTTGTTTATTGTGCAACCCAAAAGAAAAAAAGCCAGATGTTTGTAGAGTTCTCAGTCTGCTTTCTGAGGCAGGCATCAACAGCTGACTTCTGGAACACTGGACAGAAACCCTGTGTGGAAGTGAAAGGGTTGATGAGTGGAAGACCAAGTTGATTGACTTCGATTGACATTTTCCTTATTAGAATGTTCTGCAGAAGTTACGCATATTCTTCAGGGAAGCCTAATGAGTATGTTTTTCCTGTCAAAATATAGGGTGGATCATGTTTTCTTTCTGTTTTATTTAAGGATTGTAACAAAACTTTAACTTTTGATAGAACATAGTAATCTATGAGTATTTAATATTGAGGGCCACTTAAAGTATACTTTATCTAGCCTTTATGTTAGGGCCCCATAATCTAAGTAGGATTAATATACATTTAGAAATGGTCAGTTCTAAACCATTTGCTTTTAACTGAATTGAATTGAATTGAACTTGAATCTTTATCATAAAAAAATCCTTTGTAAAAGGCAAAGGACTGGACATGTTACTTCTCACAGCTTTAGTTTCGTTTTTCTTTTTTAAATAACAGCTTTTCTGAAATGTAATTTACATACCATAAAATTCACCCTTTTAAAGTGTACAATTCCATGTTTTTTGTATATTCAATGAGTTGTGCAACAATTACCACTATCTAGTTCCAGGACATTTTCATAAACCCCCAAAAACCTATCATACCCATTAGTAGTCATTTCCTGTTCCCTCTTCCCCCAGGCCCTGGAAACCACTCATCTAATTTCCCTATGGATTTGTCTAGTCTGAAAACTTCATATAAATAGAATCATGTAATATATGACTTTTTGTGCCTGGCTTATTTCACATTATATAATGTTTTCAGGGTTCATTTGTGTTGTAGCATGTGTCAGTACTTCATCCCTTTTTATGACTGAGTAGTATTCCATTATATGGATATGCTAAACTTTGGCATTCAGTCTTCTGTTTTTGGATATTTGGGATGTTTCTGCTTTTTGACTATGCGAATGATGCTTCTGTTTTGTGTGGGCATATGTATCACTTCTCTTGGGTGTATACCTAGGAGTGGAGTTGCTAGGTCATATAGTAACCCTATGTTTAATCTTTTAAGGACTAGCTTTGGTTTAGTCACCTTGAAAATGGAGGAAACTATGTTTTATATAGGTTCAGGTGGTCAGATCCTCTGAGGTCACAAGCAATATTATTTATAATGAAGGATACTTTTTGAAAAGATGCAGGGACCTGAGGTAGAATTGGAAGTACCTTATTAGTCACAGGGGAATCCTAGGTTCACAGGGTTCATCTAGTATCATGATTAAGGCCCTGATGAGTATGAAATATGGGTCAGACTGCTGGAAGCTATAGTCTGTGCTCCTCCACTTTCTAGCTAAGCAAATCGGCTAACTTCCTGTTGTCTTACTTTCCTGGAGTATAAAATGGGGATAATAATATCCAATCCACTTACTTCACAGTGTTGTAATGAAGATAAAATGAAATAATACATATATGGAAGTGCTTTGTATATTGTCAAATCCTATAGAAGTGATTGTTGTTGTGAAGATAGTGTAATTATATCTAATTAATTTTGTAATACAAGTCAAAGTCATTCAAAACAGCCAGTAATTAAACTTTTGTATTTCTCCAACTTAGATTTTATCAGAAAAGCATAGGGACTCCCAGATGTCTACATAGATGTATTACAAATAAAATATTTATATGTGAAACAAACCATCTTCCTCCTTCTCCTTGACCCATCCCTTCGTGTCTATCCCTGCTGTCTAATCCAAAACAAGTAGGGTTCCTGGGTGCTAAAGAGCAGGAAGCACTCGCCAGCCATTGGTTGGAGACACCGGTGACTTTCCCACAGGTCTGTTTTGAAAATGTAACAGTTAGCAAAGTCTGTTGAGGGTCATCCTTAGGTCCCCAGTCCTTGTTGCTGCTTTTGTCTTGGAATAACATGTCCTTTACGCTCACTTATCTCCTCTTCCTCTTCCTGCGCAAGGCAACCAGAGCACTCAGTCTGAACAGGTAGACTCCCACTACCTTTTAGGGCTCTACTATAAGAGAGCTGGTGGGTGCTCTGAGATCTTTCCAAAAGTGACAGCTCTCTCATTGGTGCTGCCTTTGGTAATATTGTTTCTATGAGAAAATATGTTTCAAACATAGAATCTCAGGATGGCTAAAGACCTTAAAAGTTCTCCAGAACTAACTCCTAGTGTATGTGTGAAGATTCTTAACAATATCCCTGACAAGTGATATTGTCAGTTGATTCCTTTTTGTGGCAGGAAATTTACTATCTCTCATAATGTAAGTGCTAAGTAAATATTTGATGTATGAACATATGGATGGAGTGTGGCAATAAGTTCATGACATCCAACTCTACTAGAGAATTTATTCTTATATTTAATTGAAAGCTGCCTTCCTGTAATTCCTAGTTTCATTCCATTTAAAATAGTTTTTTTTAAATAGTAAACTATTTCACAGACAAGAGTATACAAAGAACAATAAAACACTTGTCCATGTATCCAATATCTAAATTTTTTTTTAAAGATTTTTTTTGATTTGGACCGTTTTTTAAAAGTCCTTATTGAATTTGTTACAATATTGCTTCTGTTTTATGGTTTTTTGGTTTTTGGGCCACAAGGCATGTGGGATCTTAGCTCTCTGTCCAGGAATTGAACCCACACCCCCTGCATTGGAAGGCGGAGTCTTAACCACTGGATGGCCAGGGAAGTCCCCCCAATATCTAAATTTTAACATATATTATTTTCGCTCTATTTGCCTCATATTGAAAAATAAAAGTTCACATTACAGATGCAATTGCAACACTCATAATAGCCTACCCCAATACGACCTCCTGACTCCTTTCCTACAGTTAATTACTATTAAGTATTTTTCCAAAAGTCACACAATTAGAAAATAGCAGAGCTGGGCTTCCCTGGTGGCGCAGTGGTTGAGAGTCCGCCTGCCGATGCAGGGGACGCGGGTTCGTGCCCCGGTCCGGGAGGATCTCGCGTGCCGCGGAGCGGCTGGGCCCGTGAGCCATGGCCGCTGAGCCTGCGCGTCCGGAGCCTGTGCTCCGCGGCGGGAGAGGCCACGGCAGTGAGAGGCCCGCGTACCGCAAAAAATAAAAATAAAAAAATAAAATAGCAGAGTTGAGATTTGAACCCAGATCTCCTTGGTTCAAAAGCTATTGCCCTTTCCACAATTCTGTGCTATCCCACCTAGATAAATATGTATAATAGTGATAATATTTATTGCCAATTTGTAAGTGGATGGTAAAATGTCAAGCATTGCTTAAAACACTAGTCTCCTGTTCCTCTGCTTACCATATTATTTAAGACTATTTTTATTTTTGTGAAATGTAAAACTATGAATTATCACAGATATCAAATCAGTGGAGTTAAGTTGTGAAAGTTTCATTATATTTGAAAAGAATGTGTCAATTAAGATGATTAATCATTTTTAGTGGAGTGGAACTGTATTTTTAGGAGAGGGATTGGTAAGAGATTAATATGTTTTCAAGCATCTCCATTGTAAGAACTATCTGGGGGGTCTGAATATGATTAAGCAAACTGAGGCTGAGTTTTTTTTAAAGGCTGACTTGACAGTCGGTTATGTTAATGGGACATGACATACAACAGGTGGGTTGTAATCTCCTACTATTGTTGCCATTGATTGAGTTCTTATTAAAGTCTTATTTCCAGTCCGGACTGATACATTAAGAAGCGGTGGGAAGAAGAAATTAAGGAAGGAACAGGGGAGAACTGTTAATGTTTGGAAAAAATATTTTCAGAGAAGAGTAAAGATTTTCTATATACTACATTAAAAAGGAAGAGCAAAGATAGAAGCACTGCACCTTTCTCAAGAACCTGCAGTGTTTATTTCCTAAGCAGGGCAGAGCTTATCCAAAGCTCTGAGAGGCCCTGATTTAGGAGGTCTAGTGAGCAGCCCAGGTGTGTGTGGTTTTGTTTGCTAAAGCTACAAAACACAAACAAATAAAACAAAACATAAGCAATAAGCAAATAAAGTAAGTAGTAAGTAGTTCCTCACCCTTTGTTCAAACTGAGAACCAGGATCTGCTAAAGGAACAAACTCAGGCTCCTCATCCTGACTTTCAAGATCTTTCTAAAATGGTTCTTCACTTCCTGTCCTCTCTGTTCACCCACTACAGGACAGCATGTGCCCTTTGTTTCAGTCC
This sequence comes from Platanista minor, assembly GCA_004363435.1. Taxonomy (NCBI): domain Eukaryota; kingdom Metazoa; phylum Chordata; class Mammalia; order Artiodactyla; family Platanistidae; genus Platanista; species Platanista minor. Next base: position 16,798 of record RJWK010023448.1, read on the forward strand.
ACTTGGTCCTCTGCACCTTTGCTTATGTTCTACCTGCCTAGATTGCCTTGTATTCTCCCTCCAGCCTATACAAACTTGATTCATCCTTTAAGGAGAGCAAAAACGTCACTTCTCTCTGGAACCTTCTCTTGTAGCCTCTCTTTCCTAATTTCTATAGTTTTTACTATTTGTACAGTTCATACTGCCCTTTGTTATTTATCATATATTATTCCCCATTTATTCAGAACTCTTGTACATAGTTCAGATTCTGCATTGTACATTAGAATTAGTCTGTTAGAATTAATTCACTTATAAAATTACCTTTAGATATGCTCTTCCTCCTACAAGATCTGCATAATCTTGTATACAGATTGAACTCTATTAGGTTTAAATCCAATGAAGTCAAAGTCAGCAGGTTAGTTATTCATCCATTCTTTTCTTAAATATTTCTTGAGCACCTACTATGTGCCAGGCATCATTCTGGGTACAGATGATATAGCAGTGAACAAAACAGGCCCATGTCCTGGCTTTCTCATGGAGTTCACATGCTAGTAGGGAGAGACAGACAAGAAACAAAATAAATAAGTAAATATAATATTTTAGAAGGTGATAGTGCTATGAGATTAAAAAAAAACAATGAAGGGAGACATGGAGGGCTGGGGTGAGGCATAGGGTGAGTAACAGTTTTAAATAGGGTGGTCACCTCATAGAGGAAGTGACATTTGATCAAAGACTTGAAGAGGGTGAGGAAGAGAATGCAGATAACTAAAGAAAGAGCATACTATTCAGAAGGATCAATAAGCTGAAAGGCCCTGAGAAGGGAGGGTGCTTGGTGTTTTTGAGAAACAGCAAAGAGAAACGGTGTGGCCGGGGCAGAGTACGTAGGGGAAGAGTAGTAGGAAAAAAGTAGAAGAGAGGGTAGGGGAGAGGCTCCAGATTATGCAGGGCCTTGGGACTTATGAGCTAACAAAACGACTGACTTACCCTTTCACTCTTAATTAGATGGGAAGCCATTGGGGGTTTCCAGCAGAGGAGCAATCTGACATTTTGTAACCCTCATAGTGGTATGGCTGCCATGCTAAGAAACGACTACAGGGGAGCAAGGGTGGGAGTGGGGAGACCAGTTAAGGGGCTATTCAAATAACTCAGAGGAGAGATCACAGTATCTTGGGCCAGAGTGGCAAAGGTACGAGTGGCAGTGGTGGTAGATAGCTTCTCTATATGCGTTGAAAGTAGAAATCTTGATAGACAGATTTACAGACAGATGAGATGATGTGCATGAGAAAGAAGGGTCAAGAATAATTCAAAGGTTTTGGCCCAAACAACTGCAAATATTGGTGGTTACAAACTGAAATGGGGTCCAAAGAGGAAGGAACATATCTGCTGAGAAAAATTAGGAATTCAGTTTTATATATCACGAGTATGAACTATCTATATTCAAGCAGAGATTTCTACTAGGAAGTTAGGTGTAGATTGGAGTTCAGGAGAAAAGTCAAGATGGGAATATAAACTTAGAAATTTAAGTGAACTAAACATTATTTTTCTAGTCACCATTCTAGCAGATGTAGTTTCTTTGGAACCATTAAAACAAACTTTTCTATATCATTGGAAAGTTATGAGAATAATATTGGGTTGGCCAAAAAGTTTGTTTGGGTTTTTTTTTCGTAAGATCTTAGCCGAACGAACTTTTTGGCCAACCTAACATAAGCAAGCTAGCCCATATTTAACGTATCAAATCAGCAAAAAAATGAAATATATATGCAATAATTATCTATTCATTAATTTAACAAATATTCAGGGAGTGCATCCTAAATATTCTGTAATGAGAATACAAAGACACAAAATATGCCTTGACAGCCCTCAAAACACTCTAGTCGGACTGAGGTGATTGTATACTGCACAGTGGGAAGAATTAACTGGAGAGGTCTTCTTGGCAATTGTGGGAGCTGAAGGAATATAGAGAGACATATAAGTCATTGACCCTTGGGCAGCTTACAGACTAGTTGGAGAGATAGACACATGAAAAAGTTAAAAGCTCTAAAATGTGTAAATAACCCTGCAGGACAACAGAAAAGCAGTACCATGAGGCAGCGTATAAGCACTTGCCAAACGTTAGTATTTGCCTTAGGAGCTCAAGAGGAAAAAGTTTTTCCAGTCTGGCGTAGCAGGGAAAGCTTTGTTTGGGTGGAATTCAAACTTGAGAAAGTGACTTGAAAAAAGAGGCAGGGTGTCTTGAGATGGTGTGATTTTTTTTTCTTTTATACTAAGAGTGATGAGATGCCTGTGAAGGAGTTTTAAGAGAGATGACAAGATAAGATTTGAGTTTTGAACATAATATTTTTAAAATAATGGGTTTTTTTTTTTAGCTTTAATAAGGAGAAGAACTAGCTGGATGAATTCTGGCAGACATGATAGACACTGTTGCAAAAGTTTTTGCCATGAGGTTTGTTGTGAGAATGGCACATTCAAGGTGAACTATTTAGCAAAGAGCTGGATATGTAGGGCTAGATCTTGGGTGAGACAACTCAGTTGGAGGCTTGGGGACTGTTTGGGAGGCAAAAGTCAAAGCCCTAAAAATGGATAAAATCTCTAAGGGAGGAAGTGTGAAGAGAAAAAAATCAGAAGGCTAATGACTAATTATCATTTAAGTAGTAGCTTTAAAGAGCCAGGAAAAAAAGAAAAAAGAAAAAAAAAACACAGAAGAGGCTAGAGAGATTGGAAAGAACAAGGGAGGCTAGAGAGATAGGAAAAGAACAAGGGATCACAGGGCATAAAAGAAAATAGGCTTATTGTGAAGAAAGAAATATATAGGTTGGATAAGAACACCTGCATTCATATGCAATTTTACTTTCCATAAATCTTCGATTAAATTATCTTACATGATGAAAGAATCCAAGTAGACATCAAAAGCATGATTAAACACTAATCTAGAATCTGGCACCTGGTTCCCCCTGTGCAAAATGGAGGTAATAATAACCAGACTATTCCTCTAGGAGCTTAGACCAGGAAAGGGCCTTAAAATCACCGTTTCCAACCACTTCATTGTACAAATGAGGACAGTTAGGCCTCTGGAGAAGTGAACTCCCAAGGTCATACGGCTATTTAGTAACAAAGCTGGGACCAGAAAAGGATCTTCTTGAGTCTTATCTCAGACTTTTCTCTTCCTCACTGTCTCTAACTAAGCCTAGTGAAATTCATTTATTCTAAGAACACAGATTTAATGAAATTAGCTAAATGCATGTTAAATGTGTGCATTTTTTTGTTTGTTTTGTTTTGTTTTGTTTTGCGGTACGCGGGCCTCTCACTGTTGTGGCCTCTCCCGTTGCGGAGCACAGGCTCTGGACGCGCAGGCCCAGCGGCCATGGCTCACGGGCCCAGCCGCTCCGCGGCATGTGGGATCTTCCCGGACCGGGGCACGAACCCGCGTCCCCTGCATCGGCAGGCGGACTCTCAACCACTGCACCACCGGGGAAGCCCAAATGTGTGCATTTTTTAAAAATGAAGAATATACTGTCTTAAGTTACCAGTGGTCTAGGTAAGAAATGTGTTGCCTAGTTATAATCCAGCTCTATTTGAGAGAATGCTCAGTTCTAATTATGCCCTCCTGAGGCCACTTTAATTCACTCAAAGTTTTTCTGTCTTTCAAGGCAAAGTGCAAGTGCAACTCCTAGTCGAAGCTTTCTTTCTCTCACCATCCCAATGAGAATGAGTCACTCTTTCTTCTGGGTTCCCACAGATTCAGTATTTTTCAAACTTTAGGACAAAACTTATTAGTGGGTCATGGAATCAATTCAGTGGGTCACTCCCAAAAAGAGAAATGGAATAGGAAATATCAGAGTGCATCCTACATAGTGATGGTTAACGTTACTTTGGGGAACTTTTACTTCAGTTGTGTGTGTGTGTGTGTGCATGCACTGGATCGCAGTGTGAAATGTAAAATGTTTGAATAACACAGGCCTGGAGGATTATAGTGTAAAACATATGCACCTACAGCTCTACGGCCACCTATCTCTTGGAGGGCTGGGACTGTCTTCATCTTTGTATTCCTGATGCCCAACATACTACCTGCTGTGTACAGAAAGGGAGGTTGATTGGAATTGTTATGAAGAGTGAAGAAAGAATTAGAAGAATGAAGAGCAGGTGGGTTGGGGAGGAACCTTATACTTGAATTAAGTATAAAGTTTTCGTTTCCTTTACTTTGGACGTTAATATTAATTTGTTTTTCAAGCTAGTATTACTGCAACCAAGAACCTGTGTTTGGTATCTGTGCTGTGGGGTTGTCTCCCAGTCACCTTCAATGTCCCGTGTGGGGTGGTATAAATAATACTTCCTGCTAACGTTGCAGCTGTCATTCAAGGATCTTAAATTGCTTTAGGAGCAGGATCTGGTAATGAGTGCCTAGCTCCACTTGGCAGGTGCCGGAGTTAAGAACTAGTGACTGGGTAAAATGTCTGGGCTCCAGCATGACACCTCCCTCCAGCACCTCCCACCCTCTTTTCACCGTCATCCCTTAGAGGGAGGAAACTTTGACCCTGCCTCTTGGAGCTTGTGTAACTGGTAAACAGATTTTGCAAAGATTCCACTGAACTAGAAGATTGACCCTTTCTCTGGAGGTGGCTCAGGTGTGTATGGGGGGAGGGGCAAGGTAATAAAGGCTATTTCTTTAACTGCCTCAGGGCTTGAAAGGTCCAGGGAATAAAACTGGGAAGGAACTGATGAGAGGTGAGCTTCTGGATCATCCAAGGAAATTAGAAACCCCTCTGATTAGTCGTTCTTTAAGATTTGCACCTGACAGAAGGGGGATATTTGCTATGTGGTCACCATTTTGTGGGTCATTCTGTGTCCTTGCAACCCAACCATCACCTTGAATTACTCCCATTCCCCATTTCCTGGAAGCTTCTGAGGGTCAGCCCCCTCTCTTTTCTGAGAAACTGATAACTGCCTACAGTTGGGCCTGAGAGGCTGAGGGAGGGTGAGAGCCGAGTCCTAGCTTGGAGTCGGGTTACACCACTTGTGTCTGAGTTCACGCAGCATGTTCCTCTGTCAGGGATTCCGCAAATATCTCCCGAGGTAAAAAAGGAAAGCGCGCTGCGCTCCGGCACCCAGAGCAGCGAGCCCAGGCCCAAGTGCGGGAGGGAGCGCCAGCCATCAGGGGCATGTTGCCGTAACCTCGCAGCGTCGCCGCCGGCGCGCTTCATGTCGCGGTGCAGCAGCACCACGTTCCTGGGCTGAGGGGGCGATTGGGCATGTGCTCCTCCCCATGGGTTGCCCACCATGTCTAATGGCTATCGCACTCTGTCCCAGCACCTCAATGACCTGAAGAAGGAGAACTTCAGCCTCAAGCTGCGCATCTACTTCCTGGAGGAGCGCATGCAGCAGAAGTATGAGGCCAGCAGGGAGGACATCTACAAGAGGGTGAGTGCGGGGGCCTGCGGCTCGGGGGGCGGGGGCGGGGGCTGGTGGTGGACACATCCAGATCCCGAGCTCTTCCTAGCTGGTGCTGTGCGAATCAATCCCGGCCTGGTCACCTTAACGCCAGTGTGACCTTGGACAAGCCCATTTCACTTCATCTGTGCCTGTTTCCTACTTTCCTACTCTGTAAAGAGAGCGAGCTGGATTAAATCAGAGGCTCTCGACCTCTGGTTTGGAACCGTGTAGAACAATCACCTTGGGGGCTGGTTTAAAGTGTCGATTACTGCCTTACCCCCAGGGATTCTGATTTAGTAAGGGAGGGGGAGCTTAGAAATCTGCATTTTTAAACAAGCCCCAGAGGTGACTGAAGCTGGTAGTTTTCAAGTCACACGCTCTGCTTAGAGAAGGGGCCCTTCTAGCTCTGGCACATGGAGGCAGGGAGTGATGCCATGGGGAACAGGGCAGGGGCTGAGGACGTTTCTGTTCCTTGAGAAATTCGTGTTTGTTTTTGAAGATGATTATGCAGATGAGCTTTTAGAACAGGGTCTTAGGCATTTTCATCTTTAGGAATAGTTCACCTTAGAATGAAGAAAGGGTATTGATGGAATGAACAGCCGTTGGCCTTGGGTGGGGTGGGAGAGGGAATATGGCGGCTTCCCTGAAAGGGAGGGCTGTCTTGATTGATGGGGAGTGGGGCTGGGAAGGAAGACAGAGGGGATTGGCTGAGTTGAGGGTGAAATGAGACAGCACCTTGGTAAGAGGACCTTAGGCTATGGTTTACAAGGATTAAGCTTCCTAACTGGTTGCCGCAATGTTGGTTTCCTTAGCTTTCTTAGTGTCTGGGCTAGCAGGACCTGAAGTGGCCTGAGCGACCTGGAGCTGGTGGCCTCTGACTTTATCAGTTTCTAAATCTCCAGCTGTTTGCACCAGAGGACTAGACCAATATTATCATTATCTATGTGTGCCCTGTCCTGTCGAGAAGGAGTTTGGGAAGCATTACAGGCTGCCAGATAATACTTTAGATCAGAAGAATAACAGGTCTCTCTGAGACCCAAAACACTGTTTGGTAAATTCAACTAAGATGAACAGCTAAATCTGAGGGATTTAGCCCTATTTTCTGACTTTCCTGGATTTCCATGTTTTAACCTGAATTTTCCTGAAATTGATCCAGACTCATCTTTGGTCTTTTATGTTACTATATAGTAAATGTGCCTCAATGGAGCTGCCAGGGGTCGAGGAGGATATTGCCAAGTGAGGGCTGGTAACTCAGAGGGAGGGAGAAGGGGAGCGTGAGCGCAGTATTTGCCTTGGAGTAGGAATCGTGAATGAATTTGTTCACTGTGCAGAGGGAGGGACATTTTCCCATTAACTGTCTCCAAAGCAAGGCAGAAGAAAGGGGCAATTTCTTAGATAATTTGAGGGAAAGGATTTTTTTAGCTTGAATCAAATGACCACTTGAGTCAGATGGTCTCACCCTCTGCCCTGTACTGGCTAAGGGGACACTCTGGGTGGGTGTGAGAGGGCATTGTTGCTGTCCTGGAGGAGTGTGACTGAGAGGATTATAGGAGCTGCACCGGGGTATGGTGGGGCTAAGTGGGCCACAGGATATTGTCACATGCAGAGGTGACAACCCTTTGTTAGGCTCCCATATTGCCACTAGTCCCACTCAGGAACTAGAAATGGCCCTGTCTCTTCCTGGTCTAAGAGCAGAGTAGTCAGGCAGCTACAGGCATCCTGTAATATTGGGAATCTCAAACTACTGTGTCCCCTCCTTTCCCTTCTCACCGTACCTTTGTTCCATTCACCTGTCACATTACTCATCCTGTTTGGCTGTGATTATTTGGGAAGCACCAACAGCTTAGGTTAAAATGCCCATATTTGGGAAGCAGAACACATAAAGCCGTTATCAATCATTAACATCATAGTTGAAGTTAGTTTATCACACTATGTAGTGATGAGGGATTGATAGAAATCAGGGCAGTTGCATTTTGATGGAAGGACAAGGGATTAGAAAACCACAGATCAGGAGCCTTGGACAATCGGAGACCTGGGCGAGTTACTTAGCGTCTCTGAGCCTGTTCAGTCCCTGTAGAACTGGCATTAAGAATAATGCACAGCACCATAGGCCCTGAAAATTATTTGTTGAGAGTATGAATAAATAGCAGCCGTAAAGATTAAATAAGAAGACATAATCAAAGAACTTTGTAAACTTCATAGCATCCTACATGTATGAGAGGGTAGTAGTTGTATGCCTACTTGTAGTAATAGTCATTATGATATTTAAAAATGATAAAGCAATTTGGCTCCTTTAATCTCACCCTCAGACGTTCCCATGAATGTGTTTTATGTTCATCCATGTTAGTCCCTTTGTGACTCCACAAGGTTAGGACAATTAATTAGCCTTGTTGGCAGAGACAGGGAGAGTGATGTGCAGTGCATCACATGGTAAGTCAGGTAGTTCAGATAAGAATTTAGAGCCCTGTTCTGTGACTAAACTTAGCTTGATTTTTTTTTAGTGTTGGAAGGACTCTTTAAATATAGTAAAAGCATTAAATCATGCCCAACTAAGTGAGAATCTGCAATAATTTGGGTGCTGTATGCATGGATTCTCTTAAAGAAAACCAGTATTTGTGAAACATATGTAATAAAATTCTATTATGAATAGTAATTATTTTATCATTTCACATATTTTTACTACTGCAGACTTTGGTTGAGATATTTGTACAGAAGAGTAAAAAGTTACTGTCTTAGTGAGAGGCAATCAAGCATTTCACCATAAGGACTACAGGGAAGGGAAATATGAGAAACTGCAGGAGAAAAGGACTGGAGAGTGGGTTCTGTCTTTTTCTTTCCAAGTGGCAAGTCCTCCTTTATGTAGCTGATTGAGGGAGAGACTAAAGTAGATATACATAATTCTTAATTGTAAAGGAAGCTACAAGGCTGTTTAATTTTAAGAGAAGTTGTAAGAGTTAGAGTTACATAAAAACCTAAAAGTATCAACTTCAGAGCAAGTAAATAAAAAAGGAGTTAAGGGTTTCTCTCTTTCAAGATGCTCAGAGAATTCAGAAATAAAATAATATTAAATTATACATAAGAGTTGGTTCTGCGAGACTGGCTATTTTTGGTTGAGTGTTTAGAGTTAAACGACCCTTTAAGCTTCAGCTTCTGTAAATATTTAAACACACAGGAGGAAGCTGCTTACCCTCAGCACAGAACAACTAGGGTATATAGCTACATGATTAGGTACCACTGCCCCCTCTTGATAGCAAATATTAATTGTAGGTTCAGTTTTGGGGGAAGACAATATATAAAGCAAGGAGGGGAGAAACCGTTGCAGTACACAGAGCTCCTGATTCTGGAGCAAAGTAAAGTGAGAAAACGCTCTAAGTGGTTTACAGCTGAGCATGGCCCACTCCCAGGAAGACTGGCTTGTTAGCATTTCTGAACAGCAGCTGCTCTGGTAAATAATTTCTGGGCGTCGACTTAGCTGACTTCCTCGCTGTTGTTGATTATCTAATCCTGCATCTTCTCATGATAGCCAAGCGTGCCCCCACTAGAAATATGCCCAACCCTGGAATTTGTGAAATCCACTGCTGTGTGATAAACACCCAATCCCCAAACAGCACACAAAACCACCATCCACTGTGTTTTGCCACACAATGACTACTTACTTGCTAAGCTTGTGTGAATTTATTATTATTCAAGGTTGCTTTGAAAAAGATTTAAGGTTCCATTCTAAGAATGGAATTTAAAATCTGACAGGGTCAGATCCAATAACAAAAGCGACAGGAGAAACTGAATATTGTCATCCTGGACCAGATAGAGTCAATGTTTAAATATGACGTAACTGATGTTGGACGGTTAAAGTTCATTTGGCCTTTAGGCAGGAGTTGAAAGAGTTGTGTTCCATTGTTTTGTGGCCTTTAAACTTCTTTGAGCTGTGGTTTCTCATCTTTGAGACTGGATATTTTTCCTGAGCAAACTTTGAAGTTTATACGTAACTTATTTCTGCAGCTAGGTTTGTTTGGTTTTTGGTTTTTGTGGTTTTTTTGCAGCTACGTTTTTAAAATCATGATAAACAGCCCACTGACTTTACTTGCCTACCAAATTTTTATCATTTCTACTGTTCTGCTATCACTGGGCATAGTAGTTAAGAGTTAGGAATAAGACAGGCTTGAGATGGAATCTTGGTTCTACTACTTGCTACCTGGGTTAACTTGGGCAAATACTATACTTTCCCTGAGCTGAAGTAGGTCTTGTAATAATTTCTATCTTACAGGGTCTGGAGCAGGATCAAGTGAGCCAATCTGTTGAAATCAACACAATGCCTCTCACATGGTAGTAAGCCCTCAAACAATATTTGCCCCTGTTGTGACAAACTGGGAGTTGGCAGAATTATCCAGATAAGTCCAGTTACTGGACACATCCAATTTGGGCCACTTTTGAATTCCAGATCAGTTTCTTCTTCTTCAGTAGTGGATTTGGGACAATTTGTCCTATTTGTCTCAATTCTCCATTTTAGTTTGCCCATGTATAAAGAACATAATATCAAAGTGTCCCTATTAGAGCACAATTACTGTCGCCCTCACATACAAATGTTTTTTCAAAAAATAAATAAACAAGAAAGGCTAGATTTGTTAAATTTTTTAATAAAATATTTTATTTAGTAATAATACAAAGTCCTTTGCTTTCACAAAAATTATGACTATGATTGGTTATGATTCAAAATTTTTATCATCTTGGTTTAATACTTTGTAGCTTGGCCTGGTTCTAAATTATTTAATTTTTAAGACCTAGCTTTCTTTTTAATGGAGATATAATTAACATATTGTATTAATTTCAGGTGTACAACATAATGACTCTATATGTATATGTCACCAGATGATCACCACAGTAAGTCTAGTTCACATCCATCACCACACATGGTTACAATTTTTTTTTCCTTGTATGAGAACTTTCAAGATCTGTTCTCTTCACTGAATTTCTTTTTGGCTCAATGACTGATTTTCTTTAGTCCTAACATGATTTCTTTAGGCTTTGGGAAATATGATGAGTAACAGTGTATGTGCAGACTTACTGTGCTAAGTACCCCAAAGTTCAGTGAAGCCCCAAGGAACTCCATCAGGCCATATAGTTTAGGAACCTTGACTTGAACCAATGGAGGCAATTACAGAAAAACAAGTATCTTTGAGGGATATCAAAATGTAGGAACACAAGTTTTGAACTCAGTCAGAAAACTTGAATTCTGTGTTCCTTTTTTTTTTTTTTTTTATTTTGGCTGCACCACATGGTTTGCAGGATCGTAGTTCTCTGACCAGGGATTGAACCTAGGCCACCGCGGTGAAAGCGTCAAGTCTTAACCACTGGACTGCCAGGGAATTCCCAGAAAACTTGAATTCTGAATTTACCTTTTCCTACTACATATCCTTGGCCTAGTCCTTAAATTCTTTGAACCTTAGTTTCCTGAAATGGAGGCATGAATTCCCGTCCTGCCCTCCTCCCTATATGTAAACATGTTTAATGTGTTAGATATTAAATAAATGTAAAGGATTATGACCATCCTGCATACCTGGAGACACATACTAGAGAGTGTGCACCTTCTCAGATTACTGTCTAAAGTAACTGTTGCAGCTGCTGTTGGAGAATAAGTGGTTTTCTTATATTTAACAGAGTTGACTGTTTTCTTTTTATAGTTGGATACCTTGTTTAGTCAGCTGCTAAGTTTTTTTCCCTTATGTTTTACTTATGTGAACTTTAAGAAATGTGTTCAGTAAGGAAGGGGGAAATGTGAATAAAGAGAAAGAAATAAGGGTGAATTTGGCCAAGAAATTTTTAAACATTTCTGTGGAAGCCACATAGTCTCGTGTGTCCATTCCTGTACATACTGTGTGTGCTGACACCTCATTCCCTGCTTTCTGAGGTTCTTTAAGTCTTGCTTGTGCATTTCCTCTTCTCTGGGGCAGCAGAAGTAGGAAGAAAGTAGGGAGACTTCATTCATTAAATAGTTGTAACCAATAGTTGTGTTTTTGGTTAAAAATTTTTTTTTAAACTTCACACCCATTTGGATGGTTATGATAAAAACAAAACAAAAACAGAAAATAACATATGTTGGCCAGGATGTGGAGAAAGTGGGAACGCTGTGTATAGCTGGATGAGAATGTAAAATGGTGTCACCACTGCAGAAAACAGTATGACAATTCTTCCAAAAATTGAACATAGAATTATTATATGATCCAGCAATTCAAATTCTAGGTATATACCCAAAATAAGTGAAAGCAGGAACTCGAACAGATATTTGTACACCCAAATTCATAGCAGCATTATTCACTTAGCCAAAAGGCAGAAGCAAACGAAGTGTCCACTGACAGATAAATGGATAAGCAAAATGTGGTATATACATACAATGGAATATTATTAAGCCTTAAAAAGGAAGAAAATTCTGACACATGTTACAGCATGGATGAACTTTAAGGATGTTATACTAAGTGAAATAAACCAGTCACAAAAGGTCAAATATTATATGATTCCACTTACAGGAAGTACCTAGAGCAACAAATTCATAAAGACAGAGAGTAGAATGGTGGTTGCCAGGGCCTGTGGGGAGGTAGGGAATGGGGAGTTATTGTTTAATGGATATAGACTCAATTGGGGAAAAAGTTCTGAAGGTGGATGTTTGCACAGTGTTAATGTACTTAATGCCACTGACCTGTATACTTAAAAATGGTTAAGGGGCTTCCCTGGTGGCGCAGTGGTTGAGAGTCAGCCTGCCGATGCAGGGGACGCGGGTTCGTGCTCCGGTCCGGGAAGATCCCACATGCCGCGGGGCAGCTGGGCCCGTGAGCCATGGCCGCTGAGCCTGCGCGTCCGGAGCCTGTGCTCCGCAATGGGAGAGGCCACAACAGTGAGAGG